>JASDQU010509587.1:7186-32498 GCA_032191745.1 Picea mariana
TCATTATGTCAAAGAATACGTTGACATAATGAGACAAATCTATTTATGTTTTTTGAAAACATCAAATTGTGATTACAATCAATTATATTATTTACAATATTTTAAATTTGAATTCTATACTTTGAATTATGTACTTTCTGAATACAGTCCCAATGTGTGTTGTGTGCTCGATCAACATATGTGCATGCATACTTGGTTGAACTTCTTCTTGTCGAAAATCTCTATTGAAATTATCATCGTTTCTTTCTTCAATATTTGCACGTTCTTGTTTCTTTCTCCAATAAATCTCTTTCCTTTGTTCGATTTGACGAGTATCATCTCGAGTGCGATCAAATTTTCTCTTTCACAAACTTTTGTTTCCCATGACTTTTATAGTTATTTGTAAAAGATATTTTCAACAAATACTTCACCTTGAAAAAATGCTCAACATTTATCTTTCAACATATAAATTGTTATTCCAATAAAAAATTGAACAAACATCAATTACCTTATTCGACAAAAACCAAAAAGATGATTTGAAACTTTGTTTAGGTGCTATAGAAAATCATCATGTATCGATATCGATCCTCCGATTAATCCTATGGAACAAAGGGAATAAAGAAATAAAGAAACGATATATGTCTGTCCATCTGATGAATTGTGTTAAATGTGTTCTGATGAAAGCCTATTTATACAATTTAGCGCGAAATGAAACGATATGACGTGTCTTTTCATTTTTTCCGACTGATGGAATTCGCTCAACATCCTTTCAGCCGAAAGAAGGTTTTTTCGGCCGAAAACCTTGGAAACTGTTCAGTTTTGTCGGTTTCCATTAGATTTTAATCTTTCGGCTAAAATAATAGTTTTTTGGCCGCAAGATTATTTCGACCGAAAACATGAAATTGGGACTGAAAACAAAAACCAGAGAATTGCCCCAAGCTTACCTAAACTTTGGAGGTTGCGGACTTTTGCAAATACTGAGAATTTGGTTTCGAAAATGACAGAAACATTTCCAAAATTGAATCTACTTTCAATTCTTATATATTTTTTTCATTTTCTTTATTTTTATATAATTTTATTTAATTAAAAAAAACAAAAAAACACTACACAATATTTTCAGCAGACATTATGATTTAGTGAAATGAAATATCGGTATCTCTAAAAATATAAAGTGAAAAATTTAGAAAAATATATATTCATAATCCTTAAATAGTTCTTTTCAAAAGGGTATATTTAGATTTTAGTTTTAAGTAAAAATTAAGATAGATACAAGGTGTATAAAAACATGTGTTTAAAATATGCAACGTTTTCATCTTGGTCAACTTCAAAAAATCCTAGATAAACAATCATTAAAAACATCGATGTTAATGTCGGTTTGGCTAAATTGAGAATTCTTACATCTTGCATACATCTACATTCACGTCTATCGGCTCTTATGATACTAATTGGTTTTTCAATTTTGCACAACAAACCATTGGATTCAATGTTTATAATGAAGGGAATAAATTAGGGCGCTAGGAAACTAAGGTGAGAAAACCATCCAGGTGGTTATCTTAGATGACACTGTTCGAATCCTTTATATAATGTAGATAACCAAAGTGAGATGGAGACATGGACCCACATTAAATAAGGTAATCACATGAATCAATTCATTCAATGGACATATTGATGGTATTTTAACTTTTTTGGAATTCAAATAGCATAAAAACACTTCTTGTTAGTTCGTTCCTATTTAGATACTTATTTCCTCTTTGTATAAAGTATAATCGAGGTTAGTTCAAGTTGAGATGATTCTTCTTAAACCAAAAATTGACTCGTTTAGCCTTGGAGGAACCAAACAACCCTATTGAGTGGTTCGGCCTTGGAGGAACCAAACAACCCTATGGATACAATGACCAATCATTGCTCCATTCTTTAGGTTCTTGGTTCATCTTAATTACCAACATTGGAGATAAAAAAATAGGAAAATTGCTAGTTCAAAATGGGATATGTAAAAAAGGGTTGGAGGAGCTAATTGACATGGGAAAATACTGTGCATATTACATTAAAAAGAGTGAGCTTCACATTTACACCAAACCAAAACTCTTTAATGTGCTAGTTATAGGTGAAACCAATAAGAAATTGTTCATGCCTATCCCTAACACATAAGCTTGTCGAGCTTGGTGGGGAAGGGCATCATATAAGTATGTTCTCTAGTTAAATTTTTTAGAATATGGAAGCACCCATATACAACCACATGTGATAAGCCCTTGATATTAATATAAAGTAAACACACATGTCCATGTACACATCTTTATGAATGGTAATTGCTCCAAGTGTGTATTGCTCTCTTTTTGTTCCTATTTCTGCTTCTTATACGACTTTCTTGATTGAATCATCCATATAAAAAATGGTGGTTAGATTAACTATTATAATTTACTGATCTTCAAACCCTATTTATAAGTTTTATTGAAGGGAGGATGAGACAAATTTTTAATATCCCCAAGGACGATCCCCAGTTGTATTTATGAATTGTAACATTATTTGTAGGCTGGTGAGCCAAGAAATTATAAGATGATAGGATTAACTGTTTATGAGGCCAGTGAGACTATGTGTTAAAGTCCAAGAGCCTGTTTTTTACATGTAAGTATTCATATTATTAATATAAAAACATTGCTGCGTGTAGACCAACCACAAAGAAAGAGTATGTGGGACTAAGCTCCACTAGGATGGGTAAGGGAGATGGGGTTGAGGGGCTGGAAATAGGGACTAAGATTAAGAGCTTAAGTCCAAGAATAATTTATTATTATTGTAAATGTTGATAGAAGGATATGATTACATCCTAGGTTCCCTTAGGAAGAGGGAATGACTTCCAAATGGAAAGGAACGAGCTTCATGAGCGACATGTGTCAACTCAAGCACATGCAGTTTNNTGTTTGGGGGGGGGGGGCTCACGAAGGTGGGGGGACACACAATTGGCTCTAACACTCTCACCATTATTTCCATTCTCTGACCATTCGACCACCTTTACCTTGACAAGTTCACTCATGCACCGAGCAGGCACACAACCAACCATTCCTCCATGGTTGAACCTGTGGCCATCGTGGACCTCTGTAACTTGCGCGCATTGGTATTTTTCTAAACCGTACTCTTCCTTACCTCAATTCTTTTGTCTCCTTTGACCCTACCTGGATGTCTTAGGAGCTGGATAGAAGAATCAAGTTGTTAGGCCTGTGGTTTGCAAAGGTGGGTTGGCAAATCCGTAGATTGAAGAGGCAAGTTGTCAAGCCTGTGAGAAACTATCTCCAGGTGAGAGAGTGTGTTGAGGAAGTGAATTCTCTTGGAGAAAGTCCAGTAGCATCTACAAAGATTTGAGAGTTCCTGTCCAACCTATTTTCTGGGACATGCATGTGGGGAATGAGAGTCTGTGAGTAGTGGGTGTAAGTGGCTCCTAAGAGAATCCTTCCTGTTCAACTGTGTGACATTCATGTTATCCTTTCCAAGCCTAGGAAATCCCTTGCCCGGGTGGAGTTTAGTCCCAGCTCGGGGGTGATCCACTCCTGAGAGTGATGAGCAATGTGGTCTCAGGCTGGGAGGTTCGTGGAAGGTCTGCACAAAGTCAGTGGTCTTCAAAATCCAAAGATAAGTATCAATTCTATGTTTGATGATGTCTGTTATGTATGTCTGTGATGCTTGCAATGTTATCATGTGTTTTCGTTGCTTGCAAGATTTACGGTAAATTTCTCATGAGTTAGTATAGTAGTATTATATTTTATTGCCTTTTATTTCATTAGAAATGCATGTAATATATATGTACTCTGGGATGAACACTTAACCTTCTATCAGAGCTTAGCAATCTGTTGGTGGGATTACATGGCCCGACCTGGGTGGACGAGGCAACCACAAAAAAATGGTATTACAGTGAAATTTTGCGTGACGTTGCCCGCTCCTGTTGGTGGCTGGGGAAGTTAAAAATTGGTATTAGAGACATGGTTTTAACATTGATCTTGGATGGGCCATGTTAGTGGAATATGAAGCAAAATTTTTAGAAAAAAAATTGTTGTCGAAATGTACAAATTGAAGTTCAGAGCCCAGTTTTCGACACTGAGCCTAAATTAAGCCATATAAGTGGTTATGGAATCAAAAGCTCAGAGAAAATTGTTGTTGATAAGGTCAAAATTTGAATTCAGAGCATTCTAGAGTGCTAAGAGAACACCATGGCCATGTTTGGAAGCTTAGGAGGTATAACACTTCAAGAAAGATAGCAAAGAAAAGAGATTGCAGTAACCGGGGGTTTGGAACCACAAGTTTTGAAGTTGAGTCGTCAGATCTCATTGAGGGGGGATCGACGGTGGGGAGAGATTGTGGATATCGGGAAGGATATTAAATAGATAGTAAGTTGAGACCCCCCAATCCCTCAGGATCGTTGATCTTTCTCATTCAATAGATCAACGGTGGATATCGATCCCACTATGGACGAGAATCTTCGCATTGTGAAGATCAGGAAGGAAATTAAAGCGTGAGCAAGTTGAGTTCCCACAATCACTTCTAGTCGTTGATATTCATGGTTCATTAAAACATGACTATCAATATTTCAAAGTGAGATAAGCACCCAAAGGTTAATCCGAGGTCAAAACTCTCAGTCACGTGTAGAGAAGACATAGAGAACTTCGTGTATTTCATGTCCATTGATCCAAGAAAGGAACACGTGTTGGCAAGTTAGCTTATTTGGGAATATGACATTCGAGAGAAAAAAGGTGTGAATAGAGCACAAACTCCCGAAGTCCTGAAGTCTGGAGTTAATCAGGAACATTCGTCGCAAGAGACACGTGTCAGAGTATCGACTTGTTTGGGATTTCGACATTTAGGAGAAATGCGGTATGCTAAGGTGAAACCTCCAGAAGCTCGAAGTCCAAGAGTGACATGACCTGCTGATGTCACTAGGGATGACATCAACATGTGGGATGTGTGCCATGTGTTAGTGAGTTAAGAACCTTGGTAAGATGGAAATGCAGTTAGGACGTGTCATCTGTCACCCACCTGATTGGACCACAGATCAACTTCGTGTGTCTGGCCAAGTGGTATTCCTAGTGGTGGCACAAGGTAGTTAAGAATGACAGAGAAGTTAGCTGGATCGGGCCTGCATTAAATTTGGTCACGATCTATCAATATCGAGGGCCAAGAGGCATTTCGGAGATCCAAGTAGTGCAGAAGATAATTCTACAAGGTGGTCCCGCAATCCAAACCACGATTTCCCATAAGGGGTACATGTTAGCATGGGGACAATTGTGAAACGATCAGTGGGTTACTCCAAAACTATCGACCCATCTCCCTGCAATTGGAAAAGTACAAAGTTTGATGTGAATTTTCAGTATATTTTAGTTCAAGAAGAGACACCATGGGCCTCAGTGGACGCATGGCGCTAGATCATGAAGTCCAGAGACTGGACACTCCAAAAAAAATAAAAATAAAAAAATGGCTCATGATGGAATGGGAGGAAGAAACCCTCGAAGTTCCGTTACACCGAAGTAAAGTGACACGATGACATCATCTAACTGACATGGAAGTATGTAGAGACTCATAGTTCAGGGGTTATGGGTTGTGAAAAGGTGGAATCATCCAAAGTATCAGAGCCCCAAAGCTCCGAAGTCCCGAAACCCTGAAGCCTGGAGTTCCATAGTGCATATCAGTCATTGGATGATGGGAGACGTGGACTGTTGATCCACCCTACTTCATGAGTTCTCTAATCCGACACTCTGAGAGATTTTTTGTGATGTGCTTTGAAATCCAACAAGGCCCAGAGCCCGAAGTTTCAGAGCTCTGGATAACTGCCCAAATCATAAGCACTGGGTCACAACCATGGTCACATGCGAACGAAGGGTTGAAGAAAAGGGGCTAGCACCCGAAATTTGTGGCATAATAGAACTGGGATTAGAAAGTGAAGCTGAGGGGTTCTTGATCGACCAAGACCCGTAGAAAATGGAATCTGATATTTTTTTTTTGAATCAGATTGGTCTATTCTAGAAAACTTTTAAAGTCTGATAGCCTGACAAAATTTCGGTTGACTGCACATTTTGTAGAGTTAATGATTTTAAGAACTGAACTGAATTGTTGCTTAGTGTAGAGAAATGGGGAAGGCATAGGGTGATTACAATTCAGAAAATGAAGTTAGAGGAATGGATTTCCATATAGGATTTGAAGGATCGAACTCCAATGGGCATGAAGAAGGCATAGATAAGGAAGGAAACATGATGAAAATCATTGAAAAGTTGCAGAAATATGTCTAGATTGACCGAGCAGATAACAAAAATCTCATGAAATCCATGGAACAATACGGATAATTCAACATAAAGTTGATACAAAGCTTGCAAAGAATAGAAAATAAATTGGATAAGAAGAGTGACTCCAGTAAATCAGGAAGTCACAGGTCCCCTGATGATCCAGATTTTTTTCGGCACGAAATGAGAGCGGAAATATAATAAAGAAATGTACAGAGATATCTCAGATATCCAATAATATAACATAAATGTATCAGATATGAAAACATAAACACATAGATACAGTAATACACAATTTTCTATTAATGAGAGAAAATGTACAAAGACTGTAAAAATACATAGTGAAAGACTCGCTAGAATCATGGAAGCTTATCTCTGAGAAGAGATGTGTCTGCTACCTACATTCACAAGAAGATGATTTTACAATGAGGCTCTAAAGTCCTTTTTATAATAAAGAAAATCCAAAACCCTAAACCCGGAAGATGAAAAGCCAATGATTTTGTGGACCTCGTTCTGGGTAGTTTGGTGTATCAACTTCCCGGGGGTGTAACTTTGGCATATGATCTCCTTTTGGGGCACATGATAGCTCATTGGAAAGGTATCATCAAGGAGATTCATTTATGGGGCTCAATCAGAGCCTTTGTCCATCATTGAGAATATATATCCCCAAAAAAAATCATTTAGGCCCTCAATATGGCCCTGAAAGTTAAAAACTGCTAAAAATAGTAAATTACTAAAATTACCTGAAAACTATTTTGAGCCAGTTGAAAAAGGTGGGTGGAAACTGATATCCATCTAGATCGATCCTCCCTCCTTAGGAAGCAATGGTCTTCATTGCGTTGAGTTCCCAGTGGAGAGGGAAAAGTGTTTGTTGAATCTGCATCTTGATGAGCTACTTGCCCTGTTGGAGAAGTTGCGCTTCTTAGCTTGTTGAAGGTTGTCACGAACATGTGGTTGGAAGGGCTGGACCATTTTAACCAGTTTGGCTACATGAGATGCCTATGTGCAGAAGGAATATTTATACTTTGTTGCAATCTTGTCGACCTGCTTCTGTTGGATAGAAGGTGCTTGGGCCGGGGCTGTAGTGGTTGCAGTATCCTTCTGTTCACCTTTTGAATAGATTGTGAAGAAGCTGAATTTTGTAGTATGAGATACTACCTTGCGACACGGTTTAGGTGGAACAATAATCGAAACTACCTTTGGTATTCTGTAGAGATGACCCCCCAGAGAAACAGTGAAACTATGGGGTTGAGACTCATAAAAAGCATGGAGATTCCACACATATGATTGGCCCAAAGAAAAATCAAAGACATCGAGTGGGGAAACATCACATAATACCTCATCCTTGAAGGGATGGATTTCATATGACAATCGACATTGTTGGATGACACGAAGATATTGTCCCTGGAGAAGCCACCTGATGTTGTATGGTTGCGAGTGTGGTGTTTTCGACAATCCCAACTGTTTGACAACCTCTGTTGAGATGAGGTTCTTCTGGCTTCCACTATCAAAAATAAAATGAAGCGGGGTCCCCTTCACCCACATCTATGAATGAAAAAGGATCTCCCCCTCTTCAGGATCTGTTGGTTCTTCTGGTTGAATTGTTGTGATCGTGACAATAGTAGTGGGGTCTATGTCGATGATCTGTCTTTTACCAGTATTTTCAGAATCAGATTTTGAATTAGGGTTCGACTCCTTGTCTTTGATCTCCACCACCAATGCCTATTTTGAGTGACATACCTCGGTGTTGTGTGAGGGGATTTTTTGGAAATCGCACCATTTTTTGGTGTCCTTCTTTGTCTTCTCGTGACCCTTCTTTTCATGTGCCTTGGATTGGTTTTCGGGAGACTGTTTATTAGGGCCATCTTTATCATACTTTGGTTGTTGTATATTTTCAGACCCAAACTCACGTTTGTTCTGGTGCTTAAATTTCTCCTTGATTTTAACAACATATCGATAAGAAACACCGAGTGATGAGATGTCTAGAAAATCCATTTCAATTTGGATGTATCTGTGTAGAGCCTTATAGTATTTCAGAACCAAATGTCGTTTGGAGTCTTTGATACCCAGATTGGTGCGCAAGGTATGGAAGGCATTGGTGAAATCTGGAACTTCTTTCCGCCGTGTGGTCCATCTCATGTATTGGTCCTCATAGTTTCCAATAGGGTAATACTGCTCCATTACTGCATCCACAAAAAAATCCCAAGTGGGCTTGGCCCCATATATTACAGACACCTTTGTGGAAATTTTCTCCCAGTAAGTTTCCCAGCAATGTTTGACATGGGGGAGAGATTTAAGGAGTGCGAAGGTGATCGTTTCCTAGTCGGAAAAATTATGAACAAAGAAATAACCTTCTAACAAATTTAACCATTTTGCTAGGGCATCTGCATCTATATGACCTTCAAATATGGGAATATCAAAATTAACCTGTAACTTGAAAGGAGAGGTGATTCCAAAGTGGACATTTGATGAATATGCGTATGTTTCTATCAGTAGGCATTAAAGGATGTGGGAAAAATTCTCCATCATTTCGTCCCTCTGTTGTGTGAGAGCTTGCTCCAGCAACAGATTGATAGAATCATCGGCTTCATTATTTTTTTTTTCTTACACCATGGAGGGTTTATTGGGTGTGTGATAGAGATTTCCTTCAAGAGAGACAATACTGATACCCAACTTGCTATACTCAGACCTCGTCGGGGACATGCACTAAAAAAAACAATCAAGAGCAGCCTGGTCTGATACCACTGATCCAGATTATTTTCAGCATGAAATGAGAGCGGAGATATAATAAATAAACGTACAGAGATATCTAATATATCCAATAATATAATAGAAATGTATCAGATATGGAACCATAAACACAAAAATACAATAATACACAATTTTATATTAATGAGCTAAAATGTACAAAGGCTGTAAAAATACAGAGTGAAAGACTTGCTAGAATGGTGGCAGCTTATCTTTGAGAAGAGATGTGTCCACTACTCGCATTCGCAAGAATATGATTTTACAATGAGGCTCTAAAGGCCTTTTTATAATAAATAAAATTCAAAACCCTAACCTTGAAAGTTGAAAATCCAATAGTTTTGTGGACCTCGTTTTGGGTAGTTTGGTGTATCAACTTCCGAGGGGCGTAACTTTGGCATACAATCTTCGTTTGGGGTGCACAATAGCTCGTTGGAAAGGTATCGCCGAGGAGATTCATTCAGGGGGCTCAATCAGAGCCTTTAGCTATAATTTAAAATCTCAATACTAAAAAACCTTCATTTAGGCCCTCAAAATGGCTCGAGAAGTTAAAAATTGCTAAAAATAGTAAATTACCAAAATTGCCAGAAAACTATTTTGAGCCAGTTGGAAAAGATTTGTGGCCACTCATGTCCATCTAGATCACATGATGATAAGAGAAAATCAAGGAGTTTTGGCAGACACCATCATCACTCCGAAGGGAACTCCAAGAGGAGGGCTCACAATAGTTCAAGCCCATCTCCTACCAGAAAGCATAGGAAATCTGGAGTGGATGAACTAAAGGGTGAAATGAACAAGATTAAACCTCCTATGTTTTATGGAGAGCACCATAAGGAGGAATATGCCGAGACATGGCTTCTTGGTATGAGGAAATATTTCCAACTGTGGAATTACTCCTCTCATGCAGAAGGAAGAATTGCAATGTATCAACTGAAAGGAAAAGAATCCATGTGGTAGGAACAACTTGTACAAGTACAACATATCAAAGGGAAGAATGTTACCTCGAGGGAATTCAAGAAACACTTTGAAAATAAATACTTAACTAAGAGATACTATGACAAAAATATGAAAGAGTTCTTTGAACTCAAATTGGGTAGCATGACTATAGATGAATATGAAAGAAGATTCCTAGAGCTGTTGAAGTATGCCCCTTTCATAAAAGATGAGACTATCAAAATCCAAATATATTTGAGTGGACTGCTAGCTTTCCTTAGTGACAAGATCCAATATGATGATCCTAAAACTATGGAAGAAACCATAAGGAGAGAAAAATGCTTATATGATCATCATAAAGGAAAGACTACTTTCCAAAGATCTTTGGAAGACACGAAGAAGTTTAAGAGGGAACAAAGGAAAAAGGGGAACAAGCCACCATTTTTTAGGAATAATCCTCAAAGACATCCAGTGTTTAGAGAGCCCAGGATGGCTGAAGTAGGTGGAAAAAGGCCAAGATATCCACCTATGCAATGTTGGGGTTGTAAAGGGGACCACAAGCATAGAGATTTCCCTCACAAAAGTGACAAAGTGAGAGCTCTCCACATTGTTCAGAAAGCAGAAATAGTGAAGGACATGGGCAGTAGAATACCAAGGATCTATGTAGCCCTGGACAACAAGAAAGCTAAGTTTCAATCACACATGATCGAAGTTGAAGGTATGATCAATAACCATGTCTTTACTATTTTAATTGATTTAGGGGCTAGTCATAGTTATATAGATCCCAAGGTAGTGGAAAGGTTTCAATTTCCAAGAAGCAAGCATGTGAAATCTTGGTTGGTACAACTGGATACAAGAGACAAGAGAAAGGTTGTTGATTTGGTTAAATCATGTCCAGTGGGAATGAATGGATTGAGTACCAAGGCATATTTAAACATCTTTCCTTTGGGATCATATGACTGCTTGATTGGTATGGATTGGTTGGACCAACACCATGCCATACTAGATTATCATAACAAGAAATTTACTTTCCTGGATGAGGAAGGAAATCATAGAGCGGTCCAAGGAATTCCCAGGGAAGTTACTGTCAGATAAATTTCAGCAATGCAGCTGAAGAAATTATACAGGAAAGGTTGTCAAATTTTTGCAGCCCATATGGAGGAAGCATCTAAGAATAAGGTACCAATTTTGGAGGAGAATGCAGTCCTGGAAGATTTTGAATAGGTGTTCAAGGAGGTGCTAGGACTACCTCCAAAGACATATATTTATTTATCTATAATTTTGACGGCTGGAGCAGCCCCAGTGTCAAAGACTCCCTACAGAATGAGTACACCAGAGCTGAAGGAACTGCAAATGAAACTTGAAGAGCTTCTGCAGAAGAGGTATATACGCCCAAGTGTATCACCTTGGGGCGCCCCAATATTGTTTATGAAGAAGAAATATGGGACATTGAGATTGTGCATCGACTTCAAACAATTGAATAAAGTAACTATAAAGAACAAGTATCCTCTGTCAAGGATTTATGATCTCTTTGATCAATTGAAGAAGGATTAAAGAGTAAGATATCAGCAAGACCACCTTCAGGACAAGGTATGGTCATTATGAGTTCACAGTGGTGCCATTTGGGTTGTCAAATGAACCAATTGTTTTTATGTGCTTAATGAATGGTGTTTTCCGGGAATATTTAGACAAGTTTTTCATTGTCTTTTTTGGATGACATTCTGGTATATTCCAAGTTGGAAGAAGAGCATGAACATCATTTGAGGATGGTGCTACAAGTGCTAAGGGATCATCAACTGTATTCCAAATTGAGCAAGTGCTCACTTTATCAAAACAAAATTCATTGTTTGGGGCATATCATATCTGAGGATGGGATAGCAGTGGACCCTAAAAAGATAGAATCCATTAGGAAATGGTTAGCGCCAAAGAATGTGACAGAAGTAAGATCCTTCATGGGTCTAGCTAGCTATTACAGAAGGTTCATTGCAGGGTTTTCAAGAATATCTCACCCCATCACTTCCTTGCAAAGGAAGGGGGAAAAATTTCAATGGATAGAAGAATGTAAAAGAAGCTTCCAACAATTGAAGTAATTTTTAACCAGTCCTCCAATTCTGAGGATTGTAGATCCAAATGAATACTTCATTTTATGCACAAATGCATGTAAATAAGGATTGGGTGGATCCCTCAGTCAAAATAAGTTTGTTGTATGTTATGAATCAAGGAAGTTAAAAGAGCATGAAAGGCTCTATGCCACTCATGATTTGGAGTTGACAACCATAGTGCATGCCTTGAAGAAGTGGAGGAACTACCTCATGGGGAAGAGGTTTGAGCTGAGGACAGACCATAATGGTCTGAATTATTTGTTTTATCAACCTAATGCAAAGAAGAGTATATGGTTGGAATTCCTCTATGAGTATGACTTTGATATCAAACACATTAAAGGAAAGGATTAAAAAGTGGTTGACACACTTAGCAGGAGAGTGCATGAACTACATGCTACAACCATTAGCATGTATCATACGAATCTTAGATGCATAATTTATGAAGATGAAAATTCAGATTTGCAGTACATGGAATTGGTAAAAAAATTGCAACAAGGTAAAATGTAGCCTAAGGTTGAGGATTATGAATTGAGAATTGATGGAATCCTTTAGTACATAAAAAGAGTCTATGTACCCAATTCTCCAGAATTAAGGAGTGTGATTTTAAAAGAGATGAATAATGTGCCTGATGCATGACACCCAGGATATCAAAAAACAATTTCAGCAGTCAAGAGCCAGTATTATTGGCCCAACATGAAGAAGGAGATTGTTGAATACATAAATAAATTCTTGTAATGTCAAAAGGTAAAGGTTGAGCATAGATGCCCAACTGGTTTACTACATCCATTACCCATTCCTAAGTGGAAGTGGGAAGTGGTGACACTGGATTTCATCACAGGATTACCCAGAAAAAACAAGCAACATGATTCCATCATGGTGGTGGTGGATAAGCTTACTAAATCTTCCCATTTTATTCCATTGAAGACTACTCACAAAGAAGATAATGTTGTTGATATCTATATGAGTGAAGTAGCATGATTTCATGTCATACCCAAGACAACTGTGTCCGATAGAGACCCAAAATTTACCTCAAATTTTTGGATAGGGTTATTCAAGGGGTTCAGAATGAACTCAGACTTTAGCAAAACCTATCATCTTGAGTTTGATGGGAAAATATAAAGGGTGAACCAAGTGATAGAAGACATGCTAAGGATGTATATGATGGAGAAACCATATAAATGGGAGGATTATCTAGACTTGGTAGAATTTTCTTACAACAATGGGTATCAATCATCACTAAATATGAGCCAGTTTGAAGCACTTTATGGCAGAAAATGAAACACACTAATAAGTTGGGAAACACTAGCTAATAGAGAAATAATTGGGCCAAAGTTTCTCAAGGAAATGGAAGAGAAAATGTTGAAGATTAAGGAGAATAACTACTCGTGCAAAGAATATAACACATACCCAACAATAATCATATGACACTTCAATAGTAGGATTAAAATGATTCCTACTATGATCAACTGAAACCTTACACAAAGAAAATTATCCTTTGAAAAATGACCCTCATGATCATCCTCATAAACACAATCAACTCTTGGCTCATAACTAGAAAAACAATTAGATGTATTTGTAAATTCACCTTGCTGGTATAAGTTATGAGCATATAAATCTGCATTGTCATTAGTAAAAAAATCAATTTCAAGACCTAAAAAATAATTGAAATGTGAAAAATGATGCAGAAAGATGTCCCAAATCTGACTTATGTTCATAAGCATCCTCCTTTCCATATCCTTCTTCTAGTTGATCTGCATCCAAATCTAATTCGTGCTTCTCATAAGCTTTAGTTTTTTCAAAACTTTCATCCCAAAACTACTTTGACAGCCTCCCACAAGCTCGAAAATTCTCCTCGGTCTCTTTAGCATTAATAAACATGTGTTCAAGGGATGAGGATTTCCTGTCTCTGAGATAAAGGAACAACTCAAGATGTTGAGATAGCATATAATATACCATGGTAGTAGTTTCAGAAGGCCAGATATCCAAAGACATATTGCAATAAAAATTATGGAACCTCTTGTTGAATGAAGAAAGGGCTTCATCCTTTCCTCTTCTCATATTATTAAGTTTGATCGAATACTGATCAACATATTTGTTTTCACCCCAATATCTCAGGAATACACGATGAAAATCAATCCATGAACAAATAGAACAAAACTTCATATTTCTAAACCATAAAGCAACATCCCTCACCAAGGATTTGTAAAATAACTTTAAGATAACATCCTCATGCATGATTTTGAAATTATCAACGAAATCCTCAAAATATTCCATGTGCTTATCAACTACAATATGATCGTCTCCTTTAAACACATGAAGGTATTCAATGAACATGGGAGGGTAAGCATTTAGGATAGAAGGCAACTTAAGAGGTTTAATAAATTCTCTAATTCTTAATTGAACTTTAGAAGGTTGAACACAAAGGTAAACTGGATGATTTCAAGGTTCAACAAGGACCTCAGAAGGTATATCAACTTCGTAATCCATAGGTTTTCAATATGAGTCAATTTCAAGAGAAATTGAAGCATAGACCTCAATTTTTTCAATAGGTTCACATGATGGAATGAAATATGGGTCAATAGTGCATGAAGAGGATAAATCTTCATTACCCAGGAGAGGATATGCATTTGTAAGCTTACAGTCGTTTGAATAAACAAAGCAAAGAATGATCCTCTTTACATGCAAAGGGAAAGAAAGGAACGAGATGATAAAGAAGAACACAAGTTCATGGAGAAAGATAATGAGTTGATACCCTGTTTTTCCCTTCCATGATTTCATTTTTTGTCAATATGATTCTTCCTCTAGTGGAATTTTAGACTGTGGAGTCAATAGGTGAATGATATGCAGTATGATATATGTTCACTTCTTATTCACCATCAAGAAGAAAATCTGATTGATGTCGTTCTCCGAGGGAAGATTACTTTGTTCCTTCCGTTCCCTATGTTATAACCCTAATTTGCACCACACATGCTTACCTGGAATCAGGCCATCTCATATTCCTTCTTTGCCTAAAAACTACTAAACAACTCTTCTTAAAAACCCCTTTTATAAAGGCCCACACACCTTGCTCCATTACTGCACGCTGTACACGCTAGATGACCCAAGACAACCCGCGTGTACCTACAAAAGCACGAAAAAAGGAAAGTTGTTGATGGAACACACAACTTTGGATAAGTTAACTAAATCTTTCGGCCATGCATGGTCGGTCATTCGACCAAATACCTAGCTCCTTATAACCTATAAAAGAAGGGGTAGGGGTCCCATTTGAAAGGAGGAAAAGCATAGTAAAGAAACTATGCCCGATTGAGCATTCCCTTTGTCCCAACCTTTAGCCATCCTTGTGTAAAGAGAAGTATAGAGAAAAGTAGTTGGAAGATAGTGGAAGAAGAGCCCAGGGCCAGGATCGAGGAGCAATAGCTGACTTTATCATTGTAAGGTATCATTGTGAAGTTAATAAAAGAATTGTTTTTCCTGTCCCACCATATGAGATTGTCATTATTTGAATATTGATTTCACGATTGATTAAATCTCTAAACCATTAGTTTATAGATCAAATGCATGCAGAGTTCTTTGTTTTTATTTTTTGAATGTAGGTCAGCATTGGGAGGAGAGTTGCAGTCAAAGAATGACCAAGCATGAAAAGGGATCGACATCAAACACGAAAAATAAGGTATGTCGACTTAATCTCTTGAGCCTTGTATTTACATATGAGTAATGGGGGCTTAGGCATGGGATGATGGTAAGAAGTAAGAATATTTAGATCATTTATGCATGCATGATAAAAACCCTTAGTGCTAGTCTATAGGATGGATTTCCCACCCACAACAGAATTGGCGACCATACTGGGGATCTCTAGGGTTTTTTGGAATATTTTTTCTTGGGTATTTTTAAGAACTCGTTTATTCCTTGTTCTTAAAGTTTCTGCAAAAGTATGAGCTAAAAGAGATCTGGTCTTCCATACCAGTTATCTCTATTTATTTTCTTGATTGCATTTTTTTCGAGACCCACAGAGGTACACGCGACCTGTATAAGGTCTGCACGCGTGTACCCACGCCCTACCTTCCCACAGCCTGCGTGTACACGCTAGCTGAGGAAGTGTCAATCATGTGTATGATTTCAAAAAATTTCTTTTAGAGAGGCAGTCATCCTCTCCCCTGTCATAAATAATCCTTCTCATGGGTTTTCTATAACTCATTCTAGTCTTTATTGTTTGCATTCTATATCTTAGGTTTCACCTCAGATTGGTTTGTTCTATGAAGTTTTCCTTGAATTGTTTTCTTTTTATTGTCAAAGTAAGTGTCCGAGTCTTCAAGAGATTTTGGTTCTTAGTACCAATAGTCTCTGCCTGGGCTTGATTTCTTTTCCTTTCATTTTTTAGAGTTTCATCAGTACACGTGGCCTGTATAAGGTCTGCACGCATGTACACACGCCCTGTCTTTACACAGATCGCGTGCACACGCTTGCTGTTGAATTGTCAGCAACGTGCCCATGGAGAAAATTTTTGTTTAAGGTGAGGCAGTCATCCTTTCCTTTGTCAATAATTATACCTCTCAGTTTTTTGGGTCTTTGTCATAGCGGTTAGTAACTTAGGTTTGATCACAACAATAACTTTCTTTTTCATTAAGAAGTTTTTCCTCAAAATTTTCTTTTTATAGGGTTTTTAGATAAGTGTGAGAGCCCAGTTTTAATCTTCTTCTGTGTTATTTTTAAAGTGACTCTTTGTGATTTGCACTTAGGCCATAAGTTTTCTTGGTATTTACTTGTTGATATTTTTCCTTTTTTCTTTGTGAGCATTCAAATAAAAAAAAAACTTTTATTTCTTTGTTTGGTTAAATAGTGTTGGTTTGCATTAGTAACCAGGAAAAGTATTTTCTTTCATAAGTTCTTGATGGTTTACTTAGACGATAAGTAGCTCGTAGTCGAGTGAAATCCTTCTTTGAGTGTGTTGTTCAAAGATCTTAGAAATTTTTAGTTTGGAAAGTTGATTAATATTTGAGTCAAGAAGAAGTTATTTTGTTTCCAGCTTTCTGTTTATTTTTGTTTCGTCTTTCAAACCGTTGACTTAAGACAAGCCATAAAAATTAACGTTAAATCTAAAATCAATTAGACTTTTTATGTTTGTAAGGTCAACCAACTTGTTTAGGGTTAGGGCCTTGAATTAGGTTGGAGAAGAAACTCTTCAAGGCCATTAAATCAAACATTGGAGTCTGAGTTAGGGAGTGTCCAAGTCCAGTATCATGAAAGTTATCTAGGACCCCCCTCTAACACAGGGGATAAAAACAAGGTCACATGTAGAAAGGTAGCGGAGATAACCCCTCCAAAGCTGGACCAATCGTAGTTGAGAACACATATAAAGGGCTTGTCTTGGGATTTCGTCGATTGCATTTGCCACTGAGCTTCGTGGGTCTCAAATCCGTTCAAGGTCCTCAATCATCTTACGGACCACTTTCTTTTGATACCCTAGATAGGTTTTAGGATCGATAAATTGCTCATTGTGGTCTACCCGACTGTCGACTGTACCCACCTAGTGACTATTCGTGCGCTGACAACCTAGTTGCCTATATTGTTTAGGGACATACACAAGTGATTGCGGGGGTATACCGCGGTACCTAGGACAGACATCAGGCCACGCTTTGTAAAGTATACCTGGAGGGTGCTTCCATGTTCGAGTTGCACTTGCACCAGTAAGTTGCTCTGGTGTTGGTTGTTGTAACTGTTCTTCCATCTAGTTTAGTGTTTGCTTGTTTTATCCTTAGGAACCTTTTTTAGTGTGTGTTGTTTTCGAACAAATAGAAAGCCCTAGCGTGTATTTTATCTTCTCACACAGTGGAGGATCACGAGATCCGCCAGTCACGAAGGCTTCTTGGCCTGCCATTGGTTACATTGGAGCCATCCCTGCCACCGCTAAGGCGAAAGCTAGACCAACAAGGGTCTTTTGAAGCGACCGGGTCACCGAAAATCACACATGACCAACCTATTTTAAAGGACCTTTTGACACCTTTAAAGAAGATGGTAATGGAGGAAAATCATGTCTCTTCTTCTGGGAATCTTGATATTCCCGTCACGGTTGTCATCACAGGGGGTGTTCCACCTCCTACCCCACTGTCGCCAGTCCGAGCCACCACAGTCTCGACTGCCTCTACCTCGAGCAGTGACCCGAACCCATCTTTGGAGATCGCTACTGCTCTTTTCACACAGAGTGAGACAAGCCCTCTGTTCTCATATGGGATGCCTAGCTCAAGTACAAGTCCTGTACTATCCTACTCCACTTTGCATACTTTAGGTCTGGGGGCAGGGAGCTCTAATGCTCCTCTGTAAGGACCCATGGGGGGCACTTCAGCTCCTTTTAACACTTTTCCTTATGGGGGAGGTCATATACCTCCTTCTTCCCCTTCACTCGGTGGTACCCACCAACAATTCGTCGGGCCAAACACACACTATAGTTCAATTGGAGTAGGGAGTCAAGGACCACCTTCTCATAATATGTTGGTAGGGTTGACATCGTTTTCTTTGTTCAATGGATTTGGTAACAACACTTTCTCGTCAGCTTCTTTCCCGACTGGGGTCAACCCCGGTTATGGCCAACCTAATCCTATGCAGGGTACTATTCTTGCACAGGGGGAAAACCCAGGAACTTCTTCTGCATCAGGACCTTGGAATTCTTGGCAAGGATTAGTTCCCTCGTCTCTGGGGAAATTCTTTCCACAACCAATGGAACCCCGGACAAGGTGCTATGCCTATGCCCATGGGATCGGCATGAGGAAACCCTTCCCAAATTCCTCCGAATGTAATGCACTCCCAACCATCTACGTCCTATTTTGGGAATCGACTGATGATGTCTCCTCACACGTAGAATCCATATGCTGGTCATGGCCATGGTTTTTACTAGAACCCCAACCAACAACCCAAATTTTCCTGGCAACCTGGTGCCAGTCAAACTCCAATCCCCTTTTTCCATGGTTATCATCAACAATAACCAAAACTACCTTTATTGGCAATTTTCCATTTTCCAGACTTGACAAGATTGTTGAATGACCCCATCTGTCATGATCCACGTTGGCCTACCATGCCAACCAAATTGCCTTCGGACATACCAAAGTTCAAGGCCAAGCCTAACGAAGATCCAAGGGATCATGTGACCACCTTCCATCTTTGGTGCTCATCTAATTCATTGAAAGATGACTCCATACAATTTCGATTGTTTCAACACACTCTCATCGGGAGTGCCGCGAAATGGTACATCGAGCTCGACTGCTCGAGATATTATTCCTTTGTAGAATTGGCAATGGCATTCCTAAACCATTTCCAATTAACTGTGAGATATGACACCGACACATAATTGCTGGCCAATTTTTAACAGACAAAAGCGGACCATATCTCTAACCACATCCGAGAGTGGAGATGTCGGAAGAGTTTAATTAAGGTACCAGTCCCACCAGCATTCCTTCTCGAGTGGTTCCTTAAGTCTTTGGTCCCACAACTATCCCAAGACATCACAACGTCGAGAGTGTTTTCCGAAGAAGATGCCATCATGGGAGCTCAACAGCTTGAGCTAATTTATTCTCAGTCTGGTTTACTGTACGAGGTTTTGATTGATGCACCAAGATCCATACTTGATAAAACCAGACAGAGAGCTAGACCACATGCAGATGGTATTGTAGGTTCAACACAAACCAAGTCCACTGAACAAATGACAAAACAAATGCAACAGTTGTCTATACAACATACAACAACCATCCAAACTACTGTTTCAGCTGCTCCCCCTACCCAAATGTCGGATGTACACACAGTGCAATTGATGAATCCAAAGGCCACCCAATAGCCTGATGGAAAGAAAAAACAACGAAAGAAGGGTAAGGGGGATAAGAAACCCAGTAATAATGCTGGTAGGGGCAATAATAAGAGACAAAAGGCGAGGTATCTGTGTAACCTGTGCGTGGAAGACCACCCGACCCACTAGTGTCCTCGGCTTGCAGGGGCACAAAATTTTGTGACACAACAACAACCTATTGTGTTAACAAATCCATTCCAACATGGGAAAAACCTAACCCAAGCCTCTACAAGTGCGGAAGGGGGTAGTTTAGGACCCTCTTCGTCTTTGAACAACCCTACATCTACGAATGTGTATATGATGAAAGGTGATGCTTTTATATCGACTAGAGCACATGACTATAGTAAGCCAAGCACCTCTGAGAAAGGAAAAGAAGTTGAAATCCCATCTCTTCCTCTCCAGATCGAGAAGACTTTGGGAAAAACAATGACACGCATCCCAAAAGGTGCGTTCAAGAAAACTTCTCACAACCCAAATGCAAGGGCTGCCCATAACTATTCTGTGGTGGAGGATTTATCTCAAACCCCTTGTGCGATGTCCGCTTTGGAGGTCCTCCAGAGTTTCCCTTCCCAGAGGAAAGATTTGTTAGCAAATTTAGGATCCACCGAGACTTGTAATCCAGGTACAATCATGCTAGATACAACTGACTTAAAAACTCGTCTCCCTTACCACGTAGAATTTCAAATAGTAGTGGCTTACCCCACAATTTTTTTTATGTGGAACGTTTTTCGCATAATGGTTGATGAGGGCGCCTCGACATGCATCACGTCATTGGCGTGTTGGAAGGGCATTGGCCAACCTGTTTTGTCTCCGTCACCTACTCTTCTTACCACTTTCGACGGTCATTCATTTCAACCACATGGCATCATCCCCTCTTTCCCCGTGCAGTTAGGAGGGAAAACCGTGTGCATCGAGGTATAAGTATTTGACGCATCCCTCGACTACAATCTCTTGTTAGGTAGGAGTTGGGCTTATGCCATGCAAGCAATGGTTGCTACATTTTTCTGGGTCTTGTTGTTTCCACACGAGGGCCGGATTGTGACCATTGATCAATTGTCCTTCTCTAGACCTAAACCTTCATTGGGGGAATTCGCGGTCCCAATGATTGATAATCCCCAATCGGTCGTCATCAACGTAGGGGTTGGTTTGTGGCCATCTTTGATGGGTACCTTCGATTACCTACCCCCTCAAGGCGATGTCAAGTTCATATCAGACCACCATAAGGTTGAGATTTTTCAAGTTTCGGCGTTTCGCATGACTTACTTCAACGATTCGTGGATTCTTCCTTCTCCATCGACCACAATGGAAGGGACAGGGCACAATGGTATGTCCATGCCCATGCCCTTGTCCGTGGTAGAGGTAGTGTACTTTTTAGTTCAACAAGATTCAACCGACACAGATCTGATTCCTGCACAAGAGTTAGATCCGATCCCAGAGCCTATTTGGGCTCAAGGTTCCCTCACTGGTACCGATTCGTTAGACTTAGTCTTGCCTTCAGACGAAGCAATCATTGAAGCAATGACTAGTCTGAACAAACCCTGGGACGATCTCCATCACCGATCATACTTCCTCCCAGAGTTAAGTAGAATTGAAGTAGGGGAATTCACCTTGACTATGACTGGAGATAGGTCTTGTCCTATCAATCCCTTGGCTACACATGAGGTTTATGCCGAGGGTAATATGGAAACTATCGCTGAAACTATACCGATTAATATCTCCAGAACCCCTGGTGTCGTGGAGAATGTTTTCGTTGGAGCTGACTGTTCCCCCGAAGATATTCAAATCTACACAGACTTATTTAAAGAATTCCACGACGTTTTTGCTTGGTCTTATGAGGAAATGCTAGGAATTGATCCAAAAATAGTCGAACATGAAATCACAACTTATACGGATTCCAATTCAGTTTGGAAGAAGCTTTGTCCAGTTAATCCTAGGAAAGAAACAACCATTAAGGTTGAAGTCAAGAAAATTCTCAAATCCGATTTTATCTATCCTATCCATTTGACCCAATGGGTGTCAAATCCTATGCCGGTCAACAAGAAACAGGGCATGATTCGCGTATGTACGGACTTCCATGATTTGAAACAGGTCTGTTCAAAAGATAATTTTCCCACACCATTCATTGACTATATAATTGATGAATGTGCAGGTTGCGAGGCCTTTTCTTTCATGGATGGTTTTTCGAGATATAATCAGATACAAATCAAGCCCGAAGACCAACACAAAACTGCATTCATTTGTCCATGGGGTACATTTGCCTATCGTAAGATGCCTTTTGGTCTCAAAAATGCTGGAGCTACCTTCCAACGGGCCATGTATTTTGATTTCCATGATCTCAAGCATATAGTCAAGGCCTATTTAAATGATTTAGCATCTCGATCTCGCAAGAGAACGGATCATCCCACACACCTCCGACTTATCTTTGAGCGATGTCGCTACTTCCAAATTCGCTTGAATCCAAACAAATGCAACTTTTACGTAACATCAGGAAGTTTGTTAGGTTTCATAGTGTCAACAATAGGGATCATGGTCGATCCTTTGAAGGTTGAGGCAATAGTTCAGTTTCCCCCCCCATGCACAATCCTTCAACTTCAGAGTCTACAGTGCAAGGCGAAATTTTTGAGGCGTTTCATCGCCAACTATGCGGAGATCACGAAGGGATTTATGCGATTAAAGAAGAAAGACATTAATTTTCATTGGGACGATGCCGCTCAATTCTCTTCAAAGCATTGAAACATGCCCTCACAACTGCCCCTCTGCTTCGGCCACCCAACTATAAAAAATATTTCTTATTATACTTGGCTACAGCAGAGTCAACCATCGGCATGGTCTTAGTTCAGGAAGATGATTTTCTCTTAGAATATGTGATCTATTACCTGAGTCGAGGCCTCGTTGGACTGGAACTCAATTATTCTCATATCGAAAAACTTGTGTTGGCAATAGTCCATGCTGTTCAATGGTTTTGTCATTATGTTCTATTTCGCAAGACCACCGTCATTGCCATTGTGAATTTGTTTCAATACGTGTTGACACGATAGGTAATAGGTGGAAATATCAGTAGATGGATAGTCATCCTCTAGGAATTTGACTTAGATTTCATTTCGGCGAAATCCAAAAAGTCATTGGTCTTCGCAGAACTTATTTCGGAACTTCCGTTCGAGTCAAGTGATGTTGTGCCCGAAGAATCACCTATTTGAGGAGATATTTTTTTGATATCATATTTGGACCGCTAGTATGGAGATATTCTAGTCTATCTCCAGAGTTTGAAGTGCCCCGCCTCTTCTTCTCATGATGAATGTCGTTGTATACGCCATCAGGCCAAGAATTATCTCATCCTCAAGGACACTCTCTATCATCGAGGGGTAGATTGTGTTCTTCGTTGATGCATCACTCATGAAGAAGCGGAACTCATGCTTAACGATTTCCATACTGGAGCATGTGGCGGTCATTTGTCTGGGTTGGAAACAACCCAAAAGATTTTACAAGTTGATTACTTCTGGCCAACACTAATCAAAGATTGTATCGAATCGGTCAAGAAGTGTCACCCATGTCAGATCTTCTCTCGAAAGATGAGGTCACATCCTGCTCGCATGTTTCCTGTCATCATATTTGGTCCCTTCACCAAGTGTGGAATTGATTACACTACATGCAACCCTCCTTCATCAAGGGGGCACCATTATATCATTGTAGTTGTAGACTACTTTACGAAGTGGGTCGAAGCTATGTCAACGTTTAAATATGATGGAGAGATTGCAACTCTCTTTTTGTTCAACCAGATAATCGCAAGGTTCGACGTCCCGAGAGAGATTGTCACTGACCATGGTAGTCACTTTCAGAACCAAATAATGAACGAATTAACATCAAATCTTGGATTGCGTTAAGAACATTTGTCACCCTACTACCCCCAAGCAAATGGTCAGGTGGAAGCTATAAATAAATCTCTTAAGACCATCCTACAATGAATGATCAAATCGGCCAAGTCAAATTGGCATTTGATGTTATACTCGACATTATGGGCTTACCAAACATCTGTTAAGATTGCAGCTAGTTTCTCAAATTTTCAACTCGTTTACGGGCTAGATGCAGTCTTGCCTATAGAATGTCAGATCCCGTCCCTAAAATTGGCAGTACAGTTACTGCCAGACACTTCTCCACTTGAAGAATGGTTATTATACCTTGAGTGGCTCAATGAGAAACATCGTGATGCAGACCTATCCAACGAGGCTCACAAACAAAAAGTCAAGTGTTAGTATGATTAGTCTATTTTTCCTCATATTTTCTCTGAAGATAACCTTGTTCTGGTCTATGACCAAGATAAGGACCCCCTGGGGGCAGGCAAATTCAAACCCATGTGGTTCGGACCTTTCATCACAAAAGAGGTTCTAAAAAAAGACACTTATCATCTGGTTGACTTTGAGGGAAATTCTTTGGTGGAGCCTAGAAATGGGCTCTACCTCAAGAAGTATTACTCATAGGTAGGTCACCTTGGGTAACTTTTTGTAACATATGTATAGTCTTTGCACTATTAATTTCTAGTTTCTTTAAGTATTATGGATGTGTTGTTTTTGATGTTATCTTTTGTCACTATGACATATGTCAAGTGAATTATAGGTGTTCATTGGGCATGCAGATGGTGCTAGCCAACACACTCAGAGGCTTGCCTCCACAGCTTGGGTACTTTTTACACCTCAGGGCCAGTTATTATCTTTAGGAGGTATATGTTTAGGCAACACCACAAACAATGTCATCGAGTACAATGCAGTTATTGAGTTGCTTCGTGACGCCCTGTCATTTGGTATCTCTCATCTCCGGGTCTATTTAGACACTCAGTTGGTTGTGTCTCAGTTAAATAGAGTCTACCGTGTTCATGGTCCAACTTTACGTCGACGATTCCTTAGGGTACATATCTTAGAGTGAAGCTTTTATTATATTACATATTTTCATGTTCCAAGGAGATTAAACCAAGTTACAGATACTCTATCTAATCGAATTTTAGACTGGCATCTCACACACATATAAAAAGACATACAGATAAACATGTAAATACATTTTTAAAGGAAAATATCATCCATAAGACACAAAAGGACATAAAAATATATATATAATATCATAATCATCATAGTACATAGGTGGATGCAAGCGCCTCAAAAAATATGACTAGTAACAAGTCATGGGGCTTATGCCCTCAAAAAATATATACAAGTAGAGCTCTCGATATGTGAAAAGTCTAGACTAACTAAGGTCAGGGCTTGTGGGCCCTATTGTAATAATCAACAGTGTTTGCCAAATGTCAGAATAGTTGGACCCACATCCGTGGTGCCCCCACTACATGAGGCTACATAGATGGTGGCAAATCCTCAATCTCTACCATGGGGATGGTGCGAGTGAGTGAGGTAAAATTTCAGTCAACTCGTCTCAAAACCCTCTCAGCCTCATCGACTAGAAGCTCTCCTGCTACTGCTCGT
>JASDQU010509588.1:10865-23244 GCA_032191745.1 Picea mariana
ATATAAGTAATCCTATCCCCCAATGAAAGCACAACAATGACTAGGTACCTAATGTGCAAGAACAAGTTAAACAACATGGAAGGCAAGAGGCTTCCCAAAATTGCTTCAACCTCTAGCCCAAACCACCTACAACTCAAGCGAGGATGACATAAAGATTCCAAGTCTTGGCTAAATCATTGGGGAATAAAGGAAGATTTCATTCTGTAAAATATTCATAATATTAAAAATATTATTACCTCTAAACTTAAAGAGAAATTGTGGTGGATAAACCACTAGAGGATAAAAGAAAATTAAGATGCTTTAAGGAGGTGATCAACCCTAACCTTGAAAATCAAAACTATCTATTTATTTTAACTAATGTAAGAAGAAAATCAACATTGCTAAAATAAGAAGAAATTCTCACGAGCTTCATAGTGAAATTGGGCATTGGACCATTCCCAAAACTGATCCAGATTTATGAGTGGAACGAAAATAATAACATACTGAATACAATAACACAAAGATAATGAGAACAACAACAGATATCCAGTGAACAATAGCTTCTATTGAATAAATAGAATAGGTTGAAACTATAAAAATGCAAAACTGAAAACAACTTGCTCGAATGGTGGTAGCTATCTCTGAGAAGAGATGTGGCTACTACGCACATCCATCTGAGAAGAATGATTAAAATGAGGCTCCACAGGCATTTTTAACATTAATCATGAATTCCAAAAGCCTAAAAATCCAAAAACCTAACCCTAGGAGATGAAATGCCGAAAGTTATGTGGGCCCTGATGGGTGAGTTGGTACCTCAAATTCCCATGGTTGTAACTTTTGCATACAACCTCTGTTTTAGGCACGTGATAGCCCGTTGGAAAGGTCTTTTTGAGAACTACACATTATGTCATCAAACTCTGACTCTGTCTATAGTTTGGCCATGGAAAGCCAAAAAAACACTTTTTAGGGCCCCAAAACGACCCTAGAAGTACAAAAAGATGTATTGCCATGAAAACATCCAAAATAAGCTAGTTGGATTAGGAGGGAAGCCACCAATATCCACTTGGAAGTTGTGTATGGCTTCAGACAACCCTAAGAGTGTAGAACCCACCATTACAAAGAATTATAAAAGAACGTGATGAACTAAAAATTCTCAGGAGGACCCAGTTGGAATAGGTGGGTGGCCACCAATATCCACCTGGATCATTCCTCCCCCCTTAGGAAGCAATGTTCTCCATTGTGTTGAGTGCCCCCATCAAGTGAGGAAACTTTTGATGAATTTGGCTCTGGGTGAGCCACTTGCCTTGGTGTAGGAGTTGCCCTGCTTTGACAACCCGATAAAGCTGGATCCTCTATTGGGGAGTGCCTTTGATCTATGTGTCCACTATCTGATCAGTGGATGCCTATTCCATGTAGTTAGGGTTGAGCTCTGGTGGTATCAATTGTTCTGCAATATCTGGGGTGTCCAATAATGGTGGAAAATATGGCCAAAGGAGGTCCACATTGAATATTGGGTGCAATCCAAGGAAGGGTGGAGTGTTGAGCTCAAAATCATTTCTACCCACAACCTTGGTGATAGTGTAAGGCCCATAGTGAAGTGGGAAAAGCTTCTGATGGGGCCCTGTAAGGCGCTCTTTCTGCAAATGTAACCAGACCTTGTCTCCCACCTGAAACTAGTGCGATCCCCAGGGTTGATCATGGCGCTACTTGTACTTAGCATTGAATTTATGCAAAATCTCATGGACATGTTGGCGAATGTGTTGAATCCTCTCAATGAATCTGGTGGCTTTGTCGGCCTTAGACTGAACATGGGAAGATTCTTCCTGTGTGGTTGCAATAGGTAGTGCAACATCAATGGGACCTAAGGGTTGGAATCTCAACCCCACCTAAAATGGGTTATGGCTGCTGGTGGAGTTATGGAGAGCCCTGTTGTAGTTGTGTTGAACGTAGGGAAGACTGTCATCCCATGTACGAGGATGCTTAGAGTTGTACATGCACAGGATGTGCACAATCATACGATCGACGACCTATGTTTGGCCATTGGTTTTGGGGTGGAAAGTAGTGGATTTAGTGAGCTTGGTGTCCAACAGTGACCAAAGACTTGACCAAAATGTGTTGAGTAACCTGTTGTCCCAGCCTGAGGTGATGGTTTGTGCTATCCCAAAATGGACCCACACTCGTTCGAAGAAGAGCTTGGCAGTATCTGTCGCTATGATGCTCTTCTTGCAGGTTGTGATAATGGACATCTTGGAAAATTGATCAACCACGACAAATACACAATCATTGTCATGCTTGGTGGATGGAAGGCCAGACATGTAATCCATCGAGATGGATTCCCAAGGCCTATCGGGAGTATGAAGAGGCATGTATAATCCTTGCTTCTTGATGGTTGGCTTGACAATGGAACATGCAGTGCAATATCTAATATACTTGTTGACGTCTTGTTGAAGTTTTGGCCAATAAAAAATGTTTCTGTAGAACGACCACAATTTTCTCCACGCTAAAATGTCTTTCCATCCGACTGTAGTGAGCCTCCCAAATCAGATTTGCACGCTCTCTTGTGGGAATACAGAGGTGGACCAGATGGCATAACAGTCCATCCTGGATGTGAAAATTAGTGACATTCACTCATGTACCCAAGAGCTGATAGGTGGTGGCAAAGTCAAGGTCTTGCTGATAAAGTTGGGGCCACTTAGATGCCTCATGCCCACAGGAATGGTGCACTGTGGTGAGTGCAAAAACAGGAGGGCGACTCAGGCAGCCAAAGACATGATTTGTGCTCCTTGTTTTATACTTGATGTTGAGATGGAACTGTTGTAGTTATGTGGACCACTTTTGATGGCGGTTGTTCTGCAACTTCCCCTGTGTTTGTATGAACTGCAGAGGCTTGTGATCATTGTGGATGATTGTCTCCTTTCCCATAATGTAATGTTTCCATTGACGAAATGCTTGCACAATGGAATGCACTTCTTTGTCATAGGTGGGGTATTTTGGTACAATATCCGAGAGTGTCTCACTATGGTATGCTACTAGATGACCATGCTGAGTGAGAACTGTGCCTAAAGCATAGTCAGAGGCATCAGTCTCAATCTCAAACGATTGTTGCAGATCAGGTAAGGAGAGTACTAGAGTTGAGCACAAATGATGCTTCAAATCATCAAATGATTGTTGTTGTGCCTTCCCCCATGTGAAATTTTCCTTACCACCGCCCTTGGTTACTTTGCTGAGGGGCCATGCAATATGGGAGAATTCCAACATGAACATTTGGTAGAAGTTGGCAAGTCGCAAGAAGATCTGAAGCTCGGCTAATGTGTTCGGGGCTGGCCAGTCATGAATAACTTGGATCTTAGATGGATCCACATGTACCCCATGCTCATCAACAATGTAGCCCAATTATTGGACCCTGTTCATACCAAATGATAATTTTTCCAAGTTGGCATATAGCTTGTGCCACCGCAGAGTGCCCAAAATCTGTTGAATATGCTACCTGTACTCCTCCCAAGTTCTACTGAAGATGAGGATGTCATCTAGATATACCACCACAAAAGAGTTGGTGAAGGGTCTCAATACATCATCCATCAATCTCATGAAATTTGTTGGTGCATTTGTTAAGACAAAGAGCATGACCAACCATTCAAAAAGACCTTATTTAGATTTGAAAGTTGTCTTCCATGCATCAGTTGGTTCGATGGGAACCTGGTGGTATCGAGACTTTAGGTCAATCTTGTTGAAGAAATTTTCCCCCTTGAGTTGGTCAAGAAGGTAATCAATTTGGGGAATTGGGTACCGGTTCATGATTGTGATTTTGTTTAATGCTCTATAATCAATGCAGAGCTGTCAGGTCCTGTATTTCTTCTGCACCAACACAATCGAGCTTCTGCAAAGGGAGGATATGGGTAGGATGTGCCCCTTTTGAAGCAGCTCTTGGATCTAACACTTGATTTCGTCATTTTCCATCAGCAAGCAATGATAGACTGGTCCATTAGGAAATGATGCACCGGGGGTAGATCAATTGGATGCTTGACTTGGTAGTGCGTCGATACCCTAGTGGGTGAGGAGAAGATGTCTATGTACTCTTCCATGATCCTGTCCACTTGATTCTGCTGCAAAGAGAGGCTCTATGTAGAGGTCATGGATGTGGTGGCAACCTTCTGCTTACTGTGAGCACATATCACAAAGAAGACAAAATTTTCGGTCTGTGAAATGACCTTATTGCATTGCTTAGCAGAGATTAAAGAAATAGCGGTAGGTGGTGCGACCTCTGGTATTCTGTACAATTGTCTACCCAAAGTAATAATAACACTGCGAGGTCTAGACTCATACACAACATGTCACTTCTACAAATATGGCTGGTCTAAAAGAATATCACAAAGTTCAAGGGGAGCAATATCACACAATACCTCGTCTTTGAAGGGATTGATGATGTAGGACAGATGAAACTATTGGCTGATGTGGAGATCTTGTCCTTGGTGGACCTAAGCAATGGTGTAGGGTTGCAGGTGCAGTGTTATCGGAAGGTCCAACTACTTGACGACCTCTATTGAAATCAGGTTCTTCTAACTACCACTAACGACAATGAAATGCAACATAGTCCCCTTTACCCACATCTGTGAGTGAAAGAGGTGTTCCCCTTCCTTTGGTTCTTCTGGTTTGCTTGGTTGGAATTTGGTGGTAGAGACAATGGAACTGTAATGTCCCCAAGGCCGAGCCCTGTTGTAAATCATGTCTATGCAGTATAAAGCTTGCATTATGAATTGTAATTATGTTTTATAGGCTGGTGAGCCAAGTTTATATAAGTTGGTGGGCTTATGTGTTATTACACCAAGGAGCCTAAGTGTTTAAGGCCAGGAGCCTGATTTTTGTACATGTAATTATGCACAGTATTAATACAAAACATCTCTGTGTGTGGATCGACCATGATGAATGAGTGATGGGGGACTAAGCATCCACAAAGCCTGGGTAAGGGAGAGAGGGTTGAGAGGTAGGAAGAGGGGCTAAGCTGAGGGGGCTTAAACCCTTGAGAATAATATTAAATTATTATTCTAAAAATGATGTGTGAAACGTGTTTTCCTTGATCCCAAATCCCTGGAAGGGGGAACGCGTGCCTAAAAGTGCACACTAGTTGATGAAGCGCATGCAGCCTCATGGGCGACGTGTGTCAACCCAATCGCATACAATTTAACCTAGGAAGTGAGTCGTGTTGGGGGTTTCGCTTCCCATTTTCCGCAGACGGTTGCATCTGAGTGGGTTCATCGAGCATTCCTCCATCCATCACTTGAGTCGGGGAGTCCATTCTCTATCTTCCATCTGAACGGGTGGGCGTTCTCGATCGACTTCTGTTGGGTGTTTTATGCTAGATCCTTTACCTAAATTGTGGGAGTCTCTGCGTGGAATCTCTGTACACCTTACACATCTTTGAAACCAGAGTCGTGAGTCTGTCCTTTATTGCTGGTTGGGGAAACCCAAAGTGTCTCGTAATTGCCGAGCCTTGTTATGCTAAAGCGTCTGTCTGTCACCTATTTTGGGAAACCCGTGTTTGTTGTCCCAGTTGACTGTGGCGGCCACACAGTTCTTGGCTGGGTGTGGTTTGTTGTTGTTGTATGTTCGTTACTGAGCCTTGTTGTTTTTCTGCTTTGTATGAGAACGAGATTAAGGAAACCGGTTGTATGACCTATGTGTAACCTCTCTCTAGGTGAGGGAGGTGATTGTTGTTGAAGAGGCAAGTTTTACCAAGACTGTGAGTGACTCTCTCTAGGTGAGAGAGTGCACGGAGGAAGGAGAGAGATCTTAGAAGGAACCCTGTAGCTGCCATAGAGCTCGGAGATTTCCAGTCCGGTCTGTTGCTGAAGCCCAAGGCAAGGGAGGTTAGCAGCCGAAGGACTATCTAGGTGACATATAAGGTGTATACTCCTGGGGTGGGACATGCATGTGGGGAAGGAGATTCTGTGGGCAGTGGGCATAGGTGGTTCCTGGGAGAGAATCCTCCTTCTTTTACGTGTATTCTTCCTGTAAACCTTGCCTAGCCTAGGATTCCTTACCTAGTGGAGCTTAGTCCCATCTCAGGGGTGACCTATTGCTGAGAGTGATGAGAAGCGTGGTCTAAGGCTGGGAGGTTCGTGGAAGGTCTACGCGCAGTTGGTGGTGCATGACAATTTCAAAGATAAGTGTCACTATGTTTTGTAATTCTGTAATTAATTAAATTGCATACCTATGATTCTTGCAATGTTATCACGTATTTTGTTGTGCATATGAATTATTGTTATTTGCATTAACTATGAAATGCTAGCAGTAATTCTGTGTTTAACTGTAATTAAGTGTTTTAAGTTTATTAGAATGCATAATGTGTTACAGAAGTGTTTTTCCGAATAGTAGCGTTGGCCCAACTGTGGGGTTGATGGCTGGGGGCGTTACAAGAACTGGGTTCGACATTGATGATTCGCTTCCCACTTTCTGGATTTGATTTGTAGTCAAAATTTTCCTCTGACGTGTAAGATTTCAACTTGGCCACCAATGACTTCTTGGAGTGACATTCTTCGGTGTTGCTGATCCAAGTGGATATTGGTGGCCACCCACCTTTTCCGACTGGCTCAAAACAGTTTTCTGGCAATTTTGGCAATTTACTATTTTTAGCAGGTTTAACTTCCGGGGCCATTTTGAGGGCCTAAATGAAGGTTTTTTGAGATCGAGGTGCTCAATGATAGCCGAAGGCATTGTTGAGCCCCCAAAATGAATCTCCTCGACGATACCTTTCCAACGAGCTATCACACGCCTAAAACGGAGATCGTATGCAAAAGTTACGACCCCGGGAAGTTGATGTACTAACTTACCCAAACGGGGCCACATGACTTTTGGCGCTTCATCTCCTAGGGTTAGGTTTTTGGATGTTTATGACTTTTGGCATTCTCTTCTATTGTAAAAATGCCTCTAGAGCCTCATTGTAATGGTCTTCTCACGGATGCGAGTAGCAGCCACATCTCTTCTCAGAGATAAGCTACCAGCGCCCTAGCTAGTTTATTTCCATTCAGTTTGTAAGCATATTTCAGTCATTTGTGATTAATGAAATAAAGTCTTATTTCCACTGCATCTCTACGTTTATGTGTATTTCTGTATTTCATTGTTTTCCTACATAAATCCGGATCAGTTGCGCTAAGGGATTTTATGGTATTCACACCATTTTCCTGTGTCCTTCTTTGACTTCTCATTACCCTTCTTGGGTTGTGGCTTGGACTGGTTGTCTTGAGAGCGACCATCTTTTTTCTATCCCTTGTTTTGTGGGTTGGGGCCATCTTTGTCCTGCTTCATCTGTGAGGAGTTTGCAGATCCAAGCTCTCACCTCTTCTGCTTAAATTTATCCTCGATCTTGAAAACATATCTATAATCCACACCTAATGATGCAATGTCTATAAACTCCATTTATGTTTGAATGTATCTATGCAGACAACCATGGTATTTGATCACCATATGTCATTCAAAGTCTTTTATACCCAATTTGGTGCGCATGGTATGGAAAATATTGGTGAAATTTGGTACTGTCTAGTTCCTTTCTTGACGCAGCATGGTCTATCTTGTGTATTGGTCCTCATAGCTTCCAACAGGGTAGTATTGTTCTTTAATGGAATACCCGAAGGAATCCCATGTGGGGGAGACCGAAAATATTGTAGATTCCTCTCTGGCCCTTTGGTTAGAGTAAGTATCCAAATAGTCCTTAACATGGGGGACGACCTTGAGGAGTGCAAAAGTAATCTTTTCCCTGTTGGAAAAATTGTGGACCGAAACTTCGATCAGATTCAACCATTTATCTACAGCATCCACATTTATCAGTCCTTCAAATAATGGAATATCAAAATTTACTTGTACCTTGAAATGGGTTGTATGGCCAATTGATGAAGATGCGTCTTCTGTGGGCAGCCACTTAAGGATTTGTGCAAAGTTGTCCATCATTTCGTTCCTTCGTCACGCAAGGGATTCCTTGAGAAACATTTTAAAAGGATCTCATGCTCCATCATCTTTCTTTTCCTCCTCCATGGGTTGTTTTCAGGCTCAGTGTGGCCAATCTTGAAAAGGCTTGAATAGTTTGAGTCCCAACTTCTTGTACCCAGATCTTATCAGGGACATGCACGAAGAAAAATAAATGAAGAGCATATCACTTTGATACCACTGATATGGATTTATGAGAGGAACAAAAAGAATAACAAAATGAAAACAATAACATAAAGATACTGAGAACAAAAACATATATCCAGTGAACAATAACTTTTATTGAATAAATAGAATACACCGAAACTGTTAAACTACATAACTGAAAACAACTTGCTCAAATGTGGTAGCTATCTCTGAGAAGAGATGTGGCTGCTACACACATTCGTCTGAGCAGAATGATTACAATGAGACTCCAGAGGTCTTTTTAACATTATTCATGAATGACAAAACCCTAGACATCCAAAAACCTCACCTAGGAGATGAAACGCCAAAATTTATGTGGGCCCTGATGGGTAAGTTGGTACCTCAACTTTCCGGGGTTGTAACTTTTGCACACGACTTATGTTTTAGGCACATGATAGCCCATTGGAAAGGTGCTTTTGAGAACTACACAGTATGCCATCAAACTCTAACTCTGTCTATGGTTTGACTATGACAAGCCAAAAAAAACATTGTTTAGGGCCCCAAAAATGACCCTGGAAGTACAAAGAGATGTACTGACATGAAAACATCCAAAATAAGCCAATTGAATTAGGTGATAGCCCACCAATATCCACTTGGAAGCCGTGTAGGGCTTCAGACAATCCCGTGAGTGTAGAAATCACAATTAAAAAGAATTACAGAAGAACGTGCTCAACTAAAAACTATAAAGAGGAGCCAGTTGGAATAGGTTGGTGGCCACCAATATCCACCCGGATCAAAAACTCACTAGGATGAAAGAATCTGTCATCTTTGTGACACTAAGAGGGTGTAATATGAAAGACACTTTCACTTATATTGTCCCGTGTATACCCAAATTATATCTCATTTTCAAAATATCTGTCACAATACCAACTGTTAGTCCTAAGGTCTGCACTTGACTGCTAAAGGGCGGAGCTATACCACCTCAAGTGTTGGAATGATTGGTTTTTATGGATTAAGTTTGTTGGTCAGCTAAAATATAGGTTTTCAAGGGTAGAGACCTGGTTGAACTGTTCAACAATGTCACTATAAGGTTTCCCTTAGCTGGTGGCATGCATTTTGGTGAGCAGGTAAAGATACAAAGGATAAAACAAAGGAAATTCAAGAAAGCATACAATTTGTTACTTGCTGTATGAAATATCAGACTTGAAATAATATTCTAGATCTAAAACGTGTATCTTGACACAAATCATCCAAACAAGGTTGTATTACAATATATTATTTATTGAAAACAATAGCTGAAATCATGTTGCATGGTAATAAACAGTTCATCGAGACAATAAATGAAAGGAAGGGAAACAACACTTTGCATACATTTCAAATTTGCATCTAGATAAGATTAAGGACACATAGAAGATTTGAGAAGAAAACATAATTTGTCACAAAAAAATTATATTCACCATGGTATGAAATTTAAGAGTCCTAGGCTTCAAGGCCCAACCAAAATCCCGATGCTTGATCTGCCAAAAATTGAACCCCATTACATTAAAAAATCTATCTATTTATCTCTATCCCAAGAGGGTTCAACCACCTATCTAGGATATAACTCTAAAGTTCAACTTTACATCACAACTGGATCCTATAGATACAACTTGACTACCACTCCTTAATTACAATGTGTACTCATTTCTTTGACCTGAGTGGATTTGGGTTGAAGTGTCAGTTCATAACTTTCCCTCAATTTGATCTGAACAAACATATTGTTCTTATCAAAAGAAGACAACAACTTATTACAAGTGGCAACAATTCCTTTAATTAAAGCAACAAAACTCTATAAGTGCAACTATAACTAATGATGATAACTCAAGTGGAGCAACTCCATAACAAAGTCTTCAAAAGTTGTAGCTAGGAGTTGACTGTGCATGGATGCCCACATACACTAAAACTAGAGATCAATCTGGAATGCAGGTGGATCAACTAGCATAAGTCCCGAATTCCCTTTCCCCTTGACAACAATAGACTTTTTAGATTATCTTTTTCAAGAACATGCATGTTTTCTGATGCTTCTTTTGCAACTTCTGGTACTTTTTCTATAGCTTAGTGTATTGCATTTCAAGATCCAGTTTTTGTTGTTGTAGCCTCTGAATTTGCTGCTTCATGTAATCATTTTGGTGTTTCAGAGCTTGCACCTGGTGGTTGTCTTCCATTTCCCTTTCAGCTTCAACTTTTGGTTTGATCAATCTCTTTACCTTGCTTCTTTCCTTGAGACCCTATTCTTCCTCCAGTTTTTTGATCTAGGTGCTTTCTCAGCCTTTTTAACAACTGCCTCTCTCACAGGTTCCTACATCTCCAATATTTTTCCTTTGATCTCTGGTTTGGCATCATGTGGAACCTGCTCAGGGGCCAACTCTGCACATGGAGTTATGTCATCGGATTTCTGCTCAGGATCTAAACCAAATTCCAACACATTTTGTTCTGATTCCAAATCTGCAGGGTACTCTGTTTTTACAACAAGATACTTTATGCCTGAGGTCTCCCCTTTATTGTATTTTTTCCTTGCCTTATCCCCTATCATCCCTTTCAATGTATGTATAGCCATATCCTCCATATTGGAAAATTATGAGAAGTCCTCTTCAATGTCCTCATTCTCAATTACTATGGTATTTTGGTCTTTCAAGGATGGTTTAAACAAAGCCTTGGAATTTAACCTTAATTGGTTTGTGAGGCTGGTTTCTATTAGGTTTGCTGGGCATCCCAGGGACCTATCTCCCTTTCCTCTTTTTACCCTATTCGGTCTCAGGGGATTCCTTAATCAGGGTGTCTACAAGCATAAACTATGCTGCAACTATCTCAGGACTGGGTTGTTTAACCCTCCTTTGCCCACTTTTTTTTGACCTAGTAGTTTTGTCTTGTTGCATGGTAGTGGGCACAAGATTATATTCAGAATGTTTAGGTGATAGTGGGCCTRCTGGACTAGCCTATTCCCCTCCATGACTGATATAATTCTTGACATACACTTTACCACTTTCCATTTCTCTCTATTTTGYTGTAGAGKACCTTAASTGCCTTCGAGGGATTTTCTCTCTCAGTGGAKKAATTGATCTGGCTTCTTCWGATTGGGTCCCCCCTTTTTTAGGTGTAGTATTCTTATTTCTAGCTTGTTGGGTAACTTTTAMTGAACACCYATGTTCAAGAGAAACCCTAATTTCTTGGTTACCCTCGTCCCTTTGTTCTTCTGACTGTGTATCGACTTCATGTTCCTCTTGCTACTGATCAGTTCCCTATCCTTCTTCCTGTAACCCTACAAATTGTAGAAAAYACTTCTAGGGATTTTCTATCCCATTTAAAGYAAAGAGAACCAAAATTTTAATGAAAACCTGGTGATATAAACTTCTATGGGCAGATTCGGGGTTATTATGGAACCTCTTAGACACTTTAATTAAACTCTTAAGCAAATAGAAARGAAGGTTTAATTCCTTGTCACCATTTAAGTGCATAAGGAATCGAAGGTGACAACAGTGAACGATCGAGAAACGACCTTCTCCTATGATATACCTTTGGAATGCAGTGATAATACCCCACCACTCTTCTTTAATCCACATAATGGAGATGTTGTGACTACAGTAAGGGTCTTGGTGTTTTGACACCAAAAACGTGTTGTAGATTTCAGCAGGAAACTTACCCTTTTAAAACCATGTCTCACCACTAATCGGGAGAGCGAATGCCCCAAAAATGAAATGCTCTATAATGTGAAGGGTGGTGTTCCCAATCTGAGTCTGAAACCCATCAAAATTCTATGCGAAGAGCAGGGCCACACATGTGTGATGGCTGTTGAAAGCGCATCTAAAATTGAACCATTCCCCTGTGATAAACATATATCTGATTTTTGGGATTGCTTCGAATAGTTCGAGCCCTATTGGCTCTGTTCTGTTCAATTTCCAATTCTCTTGGGGAGAAACCATTGTGTTATATCTGCTTATGATGGAAGTGATGGTTGAATGTACGTGTTGTTTTGGGATCCTTTACCATATGCAATAATTATTACACACGATCCCGTGATAATAACCACTCAAGGCACACACATGCATGATCCTTAGCACAAATCTTGTAATGATGGTTAAATCATGGAAACAAGCACGATATTGAGTGAATAGAGGTATGCAAACACATGCAAGGTGCCAACACAACTTAATTCAAAATTTTAAATTTTTTCTGAATGTTAAAACTCATAAAACAACGCATTTTATGTTGTTTTCTAGAATAGGGGCATTCTTGCAATCAATGTATTTTTGCATCAAAA
>JASDQU010509589.1:0-14954 GCA_032191745.1 Picea mariana
AGTTGGAAACTTATTTCCATCTTAAACCAATGACTGAGGCATAGACAATCAATTTTTCCACCCTACACTTCGATGGAGAGGCTCATGAGTGGTGGTAGCATGGGCTATTAACATTGGGGAATTCCAACATCACATCATATGAGGATTTCATCTAGAGGATGATGGATAGGTTCAATAGGAAGGATCTTGATATCCACTTCAAGGAGTTGGCGCAGCTCAGAAAAATAAGTACTCCAAAGGCTTATGTCACAAAGTTCCAGTGGATGGCAGTCATGGTGACTGATATTTCTAAGTAGAGACTGATGATGTTATTCACACAGAGCTTAGTTGAACCCTTAAGAGGACAGGTGAATTATTTTTGGCCAAACACACTATAGGAAGCTATCATGAAGACCTAGGATATGGAAGATACAGTCCCTAAAAAGACATCGACAAAAACATTTATCCCATAGAAGGGTCAAGTGTCAAAAACCTCCCTAGAAGACATGGGCAGGGAAGGACAAGTTGGATGAGAAAACTCAAAGAGAGATAAGGAGGAAGAATCTTTTCTACAGTGTCAAAGAGTCATGGTAACTGGGTGATCAATGAATGGGAAAAGGAAAAGTCCATTATATCGAGGTGGTTTCCGATGAGGAGGATGACAGTAATGATGAGGGCATTGGGAAGAACAATGGTGAGCCATCACACCTCAATGCTACAAAGTTGTCACCATTGTAGGTTAATGCCAAGGGAGTTACCATCTCCACACTTTCAGTAGTTCCAAAATATTACACCTTCAGGGTTAGAGGCATATTGCAGGTGCATAGGGTAATGAAATTGATTGATGGTGGGGCCACCCACAACTTCATTGATATTGCACCGGTCACCAAGAGACAAATCCTTGAAGAGGACTTCGAGGGATTCAATTTGGTAGTAGAATATGGGTACAACACGACATGTACTCAAAGAATTAGGGGATTGGAATTAACATTGGGAAAATATACATTGACCGATGAATTTATGTCATAGATTTATAATATACTCATGTGGTGATGGGAGTTCAGTGGTTGTACTCATTAGGAGATATTTGCATGAATTATCAGTACATGAGGATGGATTTCTAGGAAAAGGGTGGATAGCGAGTCATCCTAAGATATACGTCGACAGGTTCCCCCAGGATCATGTCTAAGTAATGCATGGAGGCACTTTTTAGACACAGGGATGTGGATTGTGAAACATAGTGCTTGATCACCATGGAAAATCCATCACATGATATCCAACATTACCACATGGATATCCAAGCATTTCTTGGAAAAAATGAAAGAGTGTTTGAACCATTACCAATAGGGAGACCACTTGATAGAGGATTAGAGCATGCCATTGAGCTAGAAGAGGGGTCAAATCCCATGATCACCACACCATACAGGATTTTGAATAAGTTCAAGGATGAAATAGAAAAGTCCATAAAAGAGTTGTTGAAGATGGGGCACATCAAGCCTAGTTCTAGTCCCTTCGCTTCTTTTGTGGTATTGGTAAAGAAGAAGGATGGAACGATGAGGATGTGCATCGATTACAGAGAACTGAACAAGAATACCATAAAAAACCAGGTACCCAATACCCAAGATTAACAAGTTGATAGATGAGTTGCATGGGGTGGTTTACTTATCGAAGATTGATCATCTATCATGGTACCATATTCAAATTCAAGTTAGAGAGTAGGACATCCACAAGGCAACCTTCAGGTGTCACTATGGTCACTACGAGTTTCTAGTCATGCCATTTGGGCTGACTAATGCATCCACTACCTTCCAGTCATGTATGAACCACATCTTCAATAAGAAGATGAGAAAAATCTTACAGGTGGTTTTTGATGATCTTTTGATCTACAATAGGACTTGGGAGGAACATTTGAAGCATGTGGAAAATATTCTCACCATTATGGAGGAACAATAAAATTTTTCCAAGGAGGAAAAGTGGGAGTTTAGTTTGACAGAGATCCTCTATCTGGGGCATGTGATTTTTGTTGAGGGATTAAAGGTGCATCAAGAGAAGATTTAGACAATCTTATATTTTCCCGCCCTCAGATCACTCATAGAGCTACAAGGATTCTTTGGGATATGCAGCTATTACATGTGTTTTGTGAAAGGATTTTCACAATTGGTTGCGCTATTAATAGAACTCACCAAGAAAGGGGTGTTTTGATGATCAGAAGATGCATACATGGAATTCAATAGGATTAATAAGGTGATGAGTACCTTCCCAATATTAACACTCCCAAATTTCACACATCCCTTTGTCCTGGAGTGTGACGTATCCGGTGAGGGGATAGGAGTGGTGTTGATGCAGAACCAACACCCAATAGATTTCGAGAGCAATAAAATAAGGGATCCAGAGAAGCTCTACCTGATCTATGATAAGGTGATGTTGGACATCATGCATGCACTAGACAAGTTCAGAAAATATCTGCTAGGAGGAGGCTTCGTGGTTAGGACTGACCAAAACAACTTGAGATGTTTCTTGGAGTAGTGAGACCTAAATGAGAGGCAATAGAAATGGGTGAGTAGAGTGAAGGAATATGATTTTTACATTGAGTATGTAAAGGGGAAGAACATAGTCATTGATTCTCTATCCAAGAAACCTGCAACTTTCTCCATGAAATAAATTTCAGCAGACTGAAATTCCATTCTTTTGGTAGAATACTCCAAGAATAACTTCTCCTGTGAGTTGATGGAGAGAAGTATTTAGGATGACAGGTACAGGGTAGTGGATGACATCATATACTACAAATACATTATCTACATTATCCATGATTCCACACTCAAGGATAATATTTTGAGGGAAGTACATAGTGCACCACAGGCAGGGAACTAGGGGTATCTGAAGACCTACAAGAAGGTAAGAGAGATATTCTCCTAGAAGGGTCTCAAGGAGGATTTACTTTGTCATGTGAGGGAGTGCATGACATGTCAGTAGAGCAATTCATAGTTTACACATCCTACAATTCTACTTCAACAATTATTTATTCCATAACAGAAGTGGGAAAGAATTTCCATGGACTTCAATATAGCGTTGTCAAAGGTATAGGGAAAGGACTGTATATACATGGTCATGTACATAATGAATAAATATGCACACTTATTTTCCATTCCTTTAGAGTAAAACACATCTCAGGTAGAAGATCTATTCTTCAGGGAGGTATTCAAACTACATGGTCTTCCAAGGAACATAGTCGGTGACTGAGATAGCAGGTTTCTCAACGCGTTTTGGCATGATCTGTTCAGGTTATTAGGGACCGAGTTAACAACCAATACTTGATATCACCCCTAGAAAAGCATGAAGATCAAGATAGTAAACAAATGGATTGAGGGGTACCTGAGGAACTATGTGTCGGGAAAATAGAGGGTATAGATAAAGTGTTTTCATCTCAGGAAGAATTGTTACAATACCACTCATCACGTGTCCATCAGGATGAGCCCATTCAAGGAATTGTATGGATTCAATGCCCCATCATTTTTGGATTTGGAATTTGGGGAGAGTAGAGATCCAAATGAAAAATATTGGTTGCAGGAAAGCCAAGACATATTGAGAGTCCTAAAGGATAATTTGCAGGCCACTCAGAATCAATAGAATATGTATGCATATAGGCATAGGGTAGAACGCAACTTTGAGGTTGGGGACCTAGTATTTCTTAGGTTGCAGCCTTACAAACAGTCCTCGATGAAGAAGTGTGGTGCAGATAAGATGAAGCCTTGATTTTATGGATCCTACAGAGTGATAAATAGAGTTTGAGAGGTAGTGTACGATTTGGAGATATCAGAGGGTAGAAGGATCCACAACACATTCCATATATCCTACCTCAAGAAGGAATTGGGACAACAGGTCACCACTTCGGAAGATATTCCTCCACTAGACAAGGAAGGGAAATTGGTTCTGTCTCCCAAGAATATTGTTGATGTCAGGGAGTGGAGGTTGAGAAGAAGAATCATTCGAGAGTATTTGGTTATATGGAGAGGATTTCATGTAGAGAATTCCACTTAGGAAGGAGAGAATATCTTACATCACCCTAATCTAGAGTTTCTTGAGGACAATAAATCTTGGGAAGGGAGGTAATGTCCCCTTCCAATTGATCATGACAAAGGATGACTCAGTAGCCTATATGACTCTCGTAGGCTATATTCAGTAAAGAAAAGGGAGTCATAGAGGTTTATTTGGTGTCACTAGGTTAAAAGGATGATAAATTCTAAAGTGACATTAAATAAAAATGAAAACTTTTGTTTAAATGAAAATTGGAGGGAAAATAAAGTGAGGGTTTGATTTGGTTGAAAAGGGGAAAGATCTAGAAGGACCGAAGGAAGGATAAATAGAGGGGTAACCCTTCAATTTGGCATTATAATTTGACATCTCATTTTGGAGTGGTCTTGGAGCCATTATTTTGTTAGGGTTTAGAAAAACCCTTCCACCATTGCAATTTGATTTTGGTGGTGCAATATCCAACCTAGCTAGACAAGAATGGGATCCATCCAGGATTTCCATCGAAGATTTATATTGAAGTTTTATTTGATCCAGACGAATATCGACATGTGCAGAGGATTTTGTGAATATTGTTGAAGGATGCTGAATCTTGAAACTTCAGTTTCTTGGAGGGTTTTGGGAAATTTATCAGAGGCACTTTCACTTTTTGAAGGAAATCATATCGTGAGGCCCCGTTAGATGCCCAAACTTGTCCTACGAGGACCTAGGAAGACTGAATATTGCTACAGGATCGTTTCGGAGGTAGGATTGCTAGATGAACGCCAAGTGTCCCATGGCATCCCACATTTTTTCCAATCTCATCACACGAGGATGTTTTTCAGAGGGGTTCAGTGATCGAAACAGTACATTTGGATTAGATCCATAGGGATGGCCAATTATTTGTAGAGAGGTGACACTAAATAAAATCGAAGGAGGCTAGAAGAGCCTTGGAGAAGTTGACTTCATTGGCATCATTCCAGGTTTTCTGTTTGAGTTGTTTTGTGTTAGTAGACATTGCAGTTTCCTTGCAACCATTAGATATATGTGTTTATTAGTATTTTTAGTTTTTAAAACAAACATTAGAGATATTTGTGATTTTAGGGTTCCAAACCATAATATGATGCCATTGTTATATTATCTATTTTCTATGTAATGGATGCATGCAATAGATTTGACAATATTCTTATCTTGGAAACATATGCAACTATTTGTGAGAAGTTAGCAACAACCTTAATACAAGTGTTTTCCAAATTTATACAAAGAGAAACTACACATTTTTGGATAGTAAACATAATATTCCACCCTAGCCTAGTTGGGAATATTACAACCACAAAGGTGTGGATGCTTTGTTTCATGCCTTCTCATAAAAAGAATGTTTGACCCATTCATAGGTTTTGATAAAACATGAATGCCCAACTATGGGAGAAGCATTAAAATCAGAGAGGATAGTGAATTTAAGGTTCAAATGATTGCGTAAATACATATGACCTTTATAGAAAAGCTCATCGTTGTGCCAAGTGTACCTTGGATAAGTTTGAAAATACTATTTCAATTGTTGGATCGGGCTATAAGGTTTGGGGTCTTGCAACCATTCCTAGAGAACTGCTTGAAGCTAATCTTCTATAATGAAAGAGAGAGAAAAGAGGGACCATTTATCTTCATATTTCATTGAAAGAGAATCAATAATGACATTTTCTTTTCCCTTATTGTAAATAATCTCATAATCATATCCAAATAGCTTGGTCACTCATTTTTTATGCTTTGGGATGAGATTATTTGTTCCAGAAAATACTTGAGGGTATGGTGATCATTTTTAATTTGGAAGCATTTCCCCAAAAGATAAGGACGCCATAGATTAGTTTCATTCAAAATAGACAACATTTTATTTTCATAGGTTGATTGGACCAAATGTCGCCCTGAAAGTTGTTTTCTAGTTAAATCCAAAGGTTCGCCATCTTGCATGAGGACTACCCCAATTACCTTCCATGATGCATCACATTATAGGAAAAATGTCTCAGTGAAGTCTAGTAGTGAGAGGATAAGAGTCATGCACATATCCTTTTTCAAGGCTTGGAAGGATTAATCAACTCCGTGAGTCCAACTGAATTCATTCTTTCTAAGGAGAGTATTGTGAGGAGTTGCAATTTTTCCATAATTTTGAAAAAACTTGCTATAATATCCTTTTAAACCCAAGAAACCATGTGATATTTTAATATTTTTAGTGTGAGGCCAATCCTTCATAGATTAAATATTCTTAGGAGCTACCTGTACACCATCCTTTCCAACAACTTGAACAAGGTACACAACTTCAAAGGCTCCAAAAGAACATCTAGGTTGTTTGAGAAAAAAATGGTTCTTATATAGTAGATGGAGAACTTGATCCACATGGGAGAGATGGGATTGCCAAGTTTTACTATAGATGAGAATATCATCAAAGAAAAGTAAGACAAACTTATGGAGGAAAGGACATAAGACATGATTCATGATAATTTTAAAAGTGGACGGGGAATTACATAGGCCAAAAGGCATGACCAAGAACTCATAGTGACCTTCATGAATTCTAAATGCATTATTGGGAATGTATTGTTCCATCATTGTATTTGATGGTAGCCAAAACAGAGATTAGGTTTGGTGAAGTACTAAGGACCACTCAATTTATCCAAAAGGTCATCAATGATAGGAATGGGAAATTTGTCTTTGATTGTGAGTTTGTTGAGGGCACAAAATCATGACACATGTGCAAAGTTCCTTGTTTATTGAGTAGCATGAATACCGGAGAAGAATAGGGGATGGTACTTGAATGAATAAAACCCGCATATAGAAATTCTTGAACAATTTTATTAGTTTCATTCTTCCAGGAAAAGGGATGAAGGTAAGGGAGAACATTGGGAGGAAGACTTCCTGGGACTAGAGGAATGGAATGATCAAGGATGCCACGGGTAGGGGGAAGTCCATGATGGGTGTTAAAAATAGCTTGGTGTTAGGAGAGTATAGATCAGAGGTCAAGATGCACAAAGGGTGTCTCAACAACTTTAATAGAATGGTGTTGGGAAATAATTCCATAATGTCTGTTTTTTAGTAGTTTTCCCATTTAGTGGGAGATCATGATCTCAGGTGAGCCTGTGGTTATTCCTTGGGACTTACATTGTTGTCCCTCCTATTGGAATTGCAAGGTGATGTTCTTAAAATACATGGTAATGGGGTTGAGAGTGCATAACCATTCATAACTGAGCACAATGTTACAAACACCCATGTCTGTAGAAAGCATATGAGATTTCAGGTTGTACTGACCAATTTTTAGGTGCACATTTGCACAATGCCCCTCACATTTCATGGAACTTTCATTAGTAATCATGATCTGAAAATTGTTGAATACATGGATATAATAATTTATTTCTTGGGAAATGCAATGATGAATAAAATTGTGGGTGTTTCCACTATCGAATAGGATGATGAATTTCCTATGCTTGATGTAGCTAATTAATTTGAGGGTTTGAGGAGCATAGAATCCAATGAGGGTGTTCAATGAAATCAACAGTTCAAATTCTGGAGGATAAGGGGGATGGGTATGATCATCTACTTGGGGTATCTCTTAAATAGGGGAAACAACATCATCCTTGTCATAAACATCCTTATAAATATCCATAAAAAGCTTATTTTCCTTGTAGTTGTGCCCCAAAAAATATTTATCATCACAATTGTAGCAAAGGCCCTTGAGTTGGCATTCAAACATTTATTCCCGAGTTGATTTTTGGATATTGAGAGGAGTGGCCTGAGGGTCCATATTGGAAGGCCAAGGGAGAAGAGAGGAATCCAATGGGATAGGTGGCCAATAAGGGTGCCAGGAAGGGTGGGTGGGTCCACTGAAAAAAAAGTCTTAGAAGTGATACATACCACTACAATCAAGGAAAGGAGAGGAATCCAGAGAGATATGTCATGAATAAGGTTGTTGAAAAAACCACTATACTCTTTTTTTTTACTCCTATGGAGTTATACTCCAGCTTGAAGAATACTGCAATGACATAATTTCCAAATTTTTAACAAAGAAAACTGTGTAGGAATTTTTCACCCTAGATGCAAGAGGCAGGGTTGCACATCAAAATTTCCCTTATGTTTCTGTTATGTTCTATTCCATTCCCATGGGTTAGGGTTTTCAAGGTTTCTATGGACAAGGGTTTTCCCTATGATATAGCTCTATAATATACATGTGGGGTCAAATAGTAGTACTCGACCCAATATCTCAGGGAAAAAACTAAGGAGGATTGATCTTACCCTTATCCGTAATACTCGATTACCCAGGTACTAGAGAGTATCTTCCTGGGTGTTTTTCTCAGTGTCACTATAACAGTCAAATGGTCGATAGGTTGATCTATAGTTGGTTTCAGGAGACCTAGGGGAATCCCTATATACCTGATGGTACATGGGAGTGATAGTCATCTACAAATTATGTCCAATTTGGTACTACTTGAAGGGGTACCAATAGGGGTTATAGAGGTTTTCAACAAGGTGAAACATTTGTTTCGAGTAACCTATGAAACCATATATATTTTCTGCATGTAGTCATCCCTAGCCACAATTTTACCCATTGAACACCAAATCTTTGTTCTTTAAAGATGTCGGAAGTACACATATCTATCCTGGAAAAACATATCTCACAATTTTTGCAGAGGAAAGGGATTTGATACCACTTTTAAGGTACTAGATGTATTATGTAAAGAATAAGTAGAAAATATTATAACAAATACCAGTGGAACAACAAAATATAGTGAACAATAACACCAATAATGATACCTTCTTGATAGAAATCCAAGTTCACATGCCTCTTCGAGGGGAAAATCTCTAGTAGAGTAGCTCTCTATTACAATAATTCTCAAGAAAAAACTTTCCCATACCTTCTACTTCTATTTAGACTAACTCTATCTTCTAAAGAAAATTCTAAAGGAATATCTTTCTAGAACTGAAAGCTTCTATAAAGTATTCTTACACTAGACTTGTTCACATTTTTATATAGGCCTTATTTACTAATTTTGACTTTTATTACATAGAAAACATATTATTCTATCTATGTGAGGGATTAGTGATCCGAAATGATCTTTTAAAGACTATGGTTAAGCTTTTAAAGCATGAGTTTATTAACCATTTAGGAATTGAAGAAAGAGGAAGAATTAATGAAGTAACATGGTAGCCATAATAAGATATAAAAATCTAGAAATAAGCACAAGAATCAACAAACCATAACAACAAAGTTGTTAATAGAGTTCGACAATATCGCCTACATCTATGGGCCTTTGTCTCAATGGGTGAGTCTTTCTTATTTCTCTTCAAAGATTCAAAAGTACATCATAAAAGTGTCAAATGGATTACAAACTGATTTGGTTGTGTTCTTCTAGATCTCTAGAACCCAACAAAACTTACGACACTGAAAATAGATGAATGAAGCTCCTAGAAATAGACCAGAAAGTTGCTCTCCTCAATGGCTTCCCTGCATAAAAATGTCTTTGACTGTCAAATTCCTCATCATTTCTCCTTCTCTGAACCTGTCCAAGGCTGCCAAAACCCTCTGGTTTATATAGGTTTCAATTTGGTAACATCCTCCCGACTTCCTCCCAATATTTGGCCTAAAACAGAGCTTCAGATCCTCCAATAATGGTCAAAATCTCCCAAAAACAACTGAAAAATCAACAAAATGTATAACATATAGTTTAAAACCCATAATTTGGGCAAAATCGGGTGAATCCCCCTTCACGTAGTCCCCTGGTCGCATGCGCACCTCCATGTGGCCTTAGGCTGGCTGGTGCACTAGTCTTATCCCTTAAGTCTCAGGCCTTGGTCATGTGGCTTGGCCATGTGGCCTCGCCCTAATCCCCCATGCGCACACATCATCACTGGCCCCTGGTTGGTCGGTGCTGGCCCTCGCCGACTAGGGCTTACCCCAAATCACACGTCAATGTCACTTTATATAGTATATGTTTCGTTTCATGACCAAGGAACACATGTATCCTAGTCGGTCCACCGGAGGTTACGAAGACATCACAAATCCCTGAGGTCAAGGGTTCAAATCCCCCCGGAGGAGGAAACAAACTTTTACCCATCCAACCTTGGGAGAATTTGGGGTGCCACATGGCACCCTGTGATTGGTCCACGTGTCACCCTAGGATTGTCCCGTACTATTGATGAAATGACCCATTTATATGTCACATCATCTGTTGTACAACCTAGTCATCTTCCATGTGTCATTGCCATGTCATCTGATCGTACTTCCATGTGTCAGTTCATACTTCCATGTCATCCACCGTATAGTCCAGTCACATACCATATGTCACTGCCACGTCAGCCTAATGTATGCCTAGTTGTCGTCCGTACGGTCACGTGTCCACCTGTCATTGGGCTACGTCACTGTATGAACTGCCACATGTCATTCGTACAATGACATGTGTCAAATCCATACAGTGTCAACTCAACTCGAAAGTGACGATGCTGAGTGACACGTGTCACCTCTTGGTGATGCCATGTTAGCATGATGATTTCATCATGATGTCATCTTGACACATGATGACATCATCTGTCGTACCTAATGACATCATCATTGACTTTGACCCAGTTGACTTTTTGCCTGTTTGGAAATTTGATCAGAACGCGAATTTTTTTGCATACGGTGTCTGCTTGAGGGAAAAATTATATGGCTAGAATAAACATGGTGAGACAGATACAATGGCACTGGTTTCATTTGATTCCAAGAACTTTTATTTTTAGGCCTTCCTGGACCCGTTTTGGTTCTTGGATCGATTTTGTATCATGCCTCCCCACTAAGACCTTTTGGTCCTCCAAAAGGATACTAACCATTCATCGAGTGCAGGATAGGCCACCCCACTTGTTCTCTGTCTTTAAACTCTATCCTATGCACCTATCTCATCAAGATCAATTGCAAAATAACCATGACAACTGACAACATATTGTTAGCCACTTGTACTCTGTCACATCTTACTGAAGCCACTACCATCCATGTTGAAAACATTAGCAATGATAACATCAGAAATATGACTGCAAATGAGCTAATATGTTTGTAGTACGTGCACGGCATTATCTTATCTTGAAGCAAAGTATGATTGAACTTCCATTCTACAATCATCTCATGTTCATGCTTAAGATCAATTGCTTGATTTGGCACAATTATAGGTGTGTTTCTTGCATGAGTTGCCTTTCTTAATTGTTCCATTGTTTCAAGAGATTGATTTTCTTTTAAGTGATGAGCATGCACAACATATTCTTTGCCTTCTTTGATTAATTGATATTGATTCTGTTCCCCGTAGAAGATTTCTTTGCGATCATACAAATAAGGACTGCCTAAGACCATTCCACATTCATTGAGTGGCACCATATCACATGTTACCTCATCCACAAACTTAGATGAAATTGCAAAATTTAAAGTACATTGCTTTGTTATGTGCAATTTATGATTGTTTCTTATCCATTTAAGTGAGTAAGGTTTATGATGCATCTGAGTGTTTAATCCCAATTGTTTAACTACTTCCTCTAAAATCAAGTTAGATTAAGATCAATTATCTATCAATGTGAAAACCTTAATATGCCTCATTATGAACCTTATGTGAAACAATTTACTTCTAGAATCATATCCATCACCAATTTTACCTGTCAAAACAACCGCTGTGATTTTAGATTCATCACCTGAATATGATCCCTTAGATACATCACCTGAATCTGATCCCAAGTCTATTGGCTATGTTGTTTCTACAGTTGTTTTCCTCGCTTTCCTCTCTTTGAACCATTTCGGTCTCTTCTCTGGATTAAATTGCCAACAATGGTCCTCATCATTCCCTTCTTTCTTACAATGCTTGCAAGAGAGCTTCTATTCCTTTCTTGCCATTCCACTTCCTTTTGTCCTCTTTTCTTGAGGACGATTCCCCTAATACACCAACTCCTGTTTTCCTTGCTTCAATGTATGTTGCTTGAACAGAAACCTCATCAAAATTAGTAGGTCCAAACATAAATACAGTGTTACAAATATGTGCAGGTAAACCTCCTATATACTTCATAAGAGTTTCTTGGGCATGTAATGGAATGTCTAACATTAATTCCATCTTACAAAATTTGTCTATGTATTCTTGCACTGTTTGTCCCTTTCTTAGTTTAAGACCTTCCCATTCAATTAAATCCTTCTCTTTATAACCCAAAGGATAAAATTTCTTTCTAAGTGCAGAAACAAAAACTTGTCATGATGGAAATACATTACCCACTTGTTGCGTGCCATTTTGCAACTTTCTTTTCCACCAAATAAGTGTTGTGCCTGTAAGTCAAAGTGATAACAATTTGATTTGAGTTGCCTCATCTTTGATTTGTTGCACACTACAATAAAATTCCATATGTCTGACCCAGTTATCAAGCCTCTCTGCATTTACTTCACCATCATACATGGGTAATTCAAACTTTACATCAATCTTAAGTAAAGTCATATCATTTTTATGTTTATGGGAATGTTTTCATGCGATGGATTTGGAACTTGTACTTGAAGAAGAAGAAGTTGATGGAGAAAAAGGAGGTGAAGGAGGAGGTTTAGGAGTATCCTCTCCTTCTTCACTTTTGGCCTTTGAAGATTCACCTATAATCGGTCTCTTCCGCTCCAAGTAATAATCATATAAAACCTTCATCATCTCCGACATGGCGAAGAAGGTCTTTCAAAACTCTATCTCATCATGAGAAAGTCCCTCTTCCGATGCCATCTTCTCACTTTGAGAAGTTCTCTTTCTTGATATAATCTCTGGATTCTCTTCAACAATATCACCTTCACCACGATTCAACTTTTCCCTGGTAATCATGCAAATTCAAAAACTAACCGTCAACTTGCTCTGATACCACTTGATCCGAAATGATATTTTAAAGACTATGGTTAAGTGTTTAAAGCATGAGTTTATTAACCATTTAGGAATTGAAGAAAGAGGAAGAATTAATGAAATAACATGGAAACCATAATAAGATATACATATCTAGAAATAAGCACAAGAATCAACAAGCCATAACGACAAAGTTGTTAATGGAGTTCAGAAATATCGCCTACGTCTCCGAGCCTTTGTCTCAGTGGGTGAGGCTTTCTTATTTATCTTCAAAGATTCAAAAGTACATCAAAAAACTGTCAAATGGATTACAAACTGATCTAGTTGTGTTCTTCTAGATATCTAGAACCCAACACAACTAATGACATTGAAAACGGATGAACAAAGCTCCCAGAAATTGGCCACAAAGTCGCTCTCCTCAATGGCTTCCTTGCATAAAATGGCTTTGACTGTCAAATTCTTCAGAATTTCTCCTTCTTTGAACTTATCCAAGGCTACCAAAAACCTCTGGTTTATATAGGTTTCAATTTGGTAACATCCTCCCAACTTCCTCCCAAGATCTGGATTCAAAAAGAGCTCTAGAGCCTCCAATAATGGTCAAAATCTCCCCCCAAAAAATAAAAAATCAACAAAATCTATAACATATAGTTTAAAACCCATAATATGGGCAAAATCGGGTGCAAACCCCTTCACTGGGGCCCCTGGTTGCATGTGCACCTCCATGTGGACTTAGGTTGGCTGGCGCGCTGGTCTTAATCCCTAAGTCCTGACCCTTGGTCATGTGGCCTCGCCCAAATCCTCCATGCACACACATCGTCACTAGCCCTTGGTCTCAAGCTCCTGTTCGGTTGGGCTTGGCCCCCGCCAACTGGTGCTTACCCCAAATCACACGCCAACTTCACTTTATATAGTATATGTGCCATTTTATGACCAAGGAACATGTGTAACCCAATTGGTCCGCCGAAGGTTATGAAGACATTGCAAATCTACGAGGTCAAGGGTTCGAAACCCCCCAGAGGAGGAAACAAACTTTTACCCAACCAACCTTGGGAAAATCTGGGGTGCCATGTGGCACCCTGTGATTGGGCCACATGTCACCCTGGGATTGACCCATATTGCTGATGCAATGGCCCAATCAGCTGCCCAGTCACCTGCCATGTCATCCACCATACAACCCAGTCATCTTCCACATGTTACTGCCACATCATCCGACTATACTACCACGTGTCAATCCATAATGCCACGTCATCCATCGTACAATCCAGTCACCTTCCACGTGTCACTTACACATTAGCATGTCATACACCTAGCTATCATCTATATGACCACGTGTCCACCTGTCATTGGGCCACATCACTATATGGATTACCACTTGTCATCCATACAGTGACACATGTCAAATCTGTACAGTGCCAACTTAGCCCGAAAGTGATGAAACTGAGTGACACATGTCACCTCCTAATGACGCCACGTCAAAATGATGATGTAATCATGACATCATGCTAACATCACCTATCGTATCTATTGATTTCAATGTTGACTTTGACCCAGTTGACTTTTTGTCTATTTGGAAATTTGATTAGAACGCGATGATTTTTGCATACAATGTTTGTTTGAGGGAAACATTATATGGTCAGAATCAGCAAGACGAGACACACACAATGGCCTTGGTTTCATACGATTCTGAGAACTTTGATTTTTAGGCCTTCCTGGACCCATTTTGGTTCCTGGATCCATTTTGGATCAATTAGGGAGGTTAACTCCCTAACATTTTATGAATATGAAAATTATAATGGAGGTGATGTTTTCCTAGGGGATGAATTGACAACTAGAATCACAAGACGAGGGAAAGTCAAGTTGTTGCTCAAGGATGGAAGGATTAGAACAATACTTGGGGTCTTGCACATTCCATAGATGGCTATAAACTTAATATATATAAGTAATATGAGTGATGCAAGTGTACATATAGTGTTTTAAAATAAAACCTACAAAATGGATCAAGGAGAAATGGTGTTGATGAGGAGAATTTGTAATGGAAATGAGTACAAGTTATTGAGAAGCACTATTAGTAATGGGTGTAATAATTTTGTTGATCCTGAGGGTGGAACTAAATAA
>JASDQU010509589.1:40646-51950 GCA_032191745.1 Picea mariana
ATTACAGGTACAAAGTTATGATTATTTCAAGTTAGGGCTGTTGACTAATCCAAAACTAGTCTTGTGAGACTAAAGAAACATTTGATGAAAATGCTAGTCTCTTGTTGTTAAAGTTAAGGAAGGTTTGCAGGTATGTGATCATATACACTAGGTATATTATAGAGCTACAAATCATATTTGGATGATGAAATTGATGAGGGTTTTTGGTTGAGGTACAAGTTGGGTACATGGTTGAGACAAGTAGTTTATGAGTTGACACATACATGAGGTGTATAGTTGATGATGTTGGTACATATTGATGATTCATAGTTGATAAGTACTTGACACATGATTGGTACATGGTTGGTTGCACTTGTTTATGGTACACGTTAATTACAGATTGTTTAGTACAGGTTGGTGCATGGTTGATGCACTTGTTTATGGTACAGGTTGATTACAGGTTGAGGTACAGGTTGATGCATGGTTCAGGTTTATTGGTACATGTTTACAACGGTATATCTCACATTGATAGTGTGAAAGTGGTTCCATCATTCTTATTATACTTCAGGGCAGTTGGACGGGGCAAGGATAGGTGGTTGTAGCCACCTTCCGGTTGTAGCCGAAGAACACAGGGGGTTGTAGCCTCCTTTTGGTTGTAGCCAAAGAATTGGGGAGTTGGAGCTTCCCTTAGGTTGTAGCTTGAGAAACTAGGGGGTTGGAGCCTCCTTCCAGTTACAGATGGAAAACAAAGGAGGTTGGTGCTTCTAATGAATGTAATTCTTCAAGACATATAAGATAAAACATTTCGTGGTTTTCTCCCGATTTGGGTTTTCACGTAAAACACTGGTGTACTGTGTATGTGTGTGATTGTTCATTTCGTATTGCTCATTATTGGATAATAAATCTACATTGATATAACACTTGGATTATTTGGAGAAAAAAGATTATAATTACACTATTACTGATTCACCCCCCCTCTTAGTAATCCAACAACATTTTTCATCATCATTTTATTCATGAGGGTATTGGACACCCCACACATCATTAAATCAAAATTGAATACTTCATTTTATGAATGAATTCAAATTGAGAAGTCAAATGAATTCAAATCAAGAAGGCAGAGTTCCAATCAGGGAGAGATCCACAAATGCACTAAGAAGCGAATCCATGAGAGAATTGAATATTAACACTAAAGTCCTTAAATTTATATATTTATCCAGTGTTGCATGGATTAAATCATTCAAATTAGAATTCACAAGATTCAAAATTGTAAGTTTATGTAGGTTTCTAATGGATCCTATAATGAAAGGGCGTAGATGATATTTTGAAAGGCCTAATTTTTCAATGCTTCTCAGCTTGCCAATCTCTTCATGAATCAATACTCTTAACCCCAAGGTTAGCAAGTTTCTTTACTAATTCACAACATGTTTCTTTACTAATTCATAGCATGATCAATCGACAAGTTTCTTTATTAAGTGATTCTCAACATGTTTCTTTACTATTCACAATATCATAGGTCAACAAGTTTCTTTATAAAGTAATTCCTAGAAAGACTAATCATTTTATTGCAAGATTGATTTGATGATTTTAATGTTAACTCCTTTATTGAAACCTTTAGATGATAACGATTATTTGAAACACCTCAATTCTTTCTAGAATTAATATCATTCACTATTCCATTCTCATGTCTATAAGTTGTTGATTTATGGTTTCAAGTATCATTCTGGCACAAAATAACATTTCATGGGGAACTATAGAGTACTTAGTAAGTGTTGGCTTAATATGCATCGTATTTCTTGATTAAATGATTTTTTATTTTTGAAGAAATAAATAGCACCTAATCTAGGGGTTATTAACTACAATGATGTAGAGGTTATTCATTACAGTAGCTCCTCCCATAGTAAGACTTTAGAACACTACTAACAATGGCTTAACTATATACTCAACTATGATTAGTTAGGACAAATGATGTGTCTAGCGATCTTCATGTTTCTTGATTAAATCATATCATCCTACTGTAATGTTGGTGATATTATCTATAGTGATTCCTAAAAAATACTTTTGTTAAATGAAATAGGTTATCAAGTTTACTTACTAATGCCCAACATGATAACAATAATTATAAAAGTTATTTTATTAAAAAATCTGATTCTCTTTTAATAATTGACAATGTTCACTATTCTTGTAACAGTCTTGCTTGGTGTTGTTCTTGTAATCCTGCCAAAGTGTAAATGTGATATTGCGTGTAATGAGTCAATAATAAATTATCATCACAATGGCATAGTCAAATTCATAACACTGCACAATTATGGGGATAACATCAACCAATATTTTACATAACTTTGGCCCTATATTCCTATTTGTTTTGAAAGACAATTTATTTTCCTAGATTGATTGTATAGTGATAATAGGTATATCAGTCTATATTTGAACATGAATATCTTCATTGTGGAGAGGATGAGATGATTTAATAGAAAAAAGTGTATTTATTTTATGTGTACCAATATAGAAGAATATAGAAGTGTATTTATTGGTTTTGTGCACTTTCCATAATGTCAACAAACACAAGAATAGGCTTCAAAGTAGATTCATATCTTTATTCTTCAACAAAAGGTATTTATATAGAGTTTTACATAACTACTACTTTACATAGTAAACTTGAACTAATAGCCAAGAATTGACATAGTCAATCTTAATCTCTTAATAATGAAAACCAAAACTTGCATGAGACTCAATGTTTGAGGTGCATTTATTCTTATTTATCCTACTTAGGGAGGTGCGCCTCTCCATGAGGGCACACTCCTCGAAGTGTACGCCCTTGTGGCACATCAGATCTTCTGGGATCAATCCATGTTTACTCTCAAAGATCTTAATCTCACATGAACTTGATTTTCATTAAATATCAAGATACCTAATGTTTTTCAAAATCAAGATTTGGGATCAATCCATGTTTACTCCCAAAGATCTTAATCTCACATGAACTTGATATTTTCATTAAATATCAAGATGCCTAATGTTTTTCAAAATAAAAAAATAAACTAATGTAAATGTAGTAATACCATATAATATGTTAAAAAAAAACAAATCATCTATCCATTCACATCAATTCAATTTACTATAAATGATTCATTCTTTTCTCACAACCAAGCTACTTTCATGATATGACACTTCTCCCCAACAAATAATGAGTCAAGCATTTTCTCTTATGGATGGCCATGGATTTTTTTTCCAAATTTCACATGATCCCATGCTGTATAGTGCATAGTCTCTGAACAAAACCGTTTTGAGAAAAATAAAGAAAGATTATTTCCAAACACAAAATCTAAAAACAAATCTTTGTCAAATCTTCCCACATGCAAATAAGAGATTATTTTCCCTCTCAAATTTGGTTATAACTGTACCATAACTTTTGGTTATAAGTATGCCATGAATATAAAGACCCACCCACATTCGATCCTCATATCTCAACATTCGATTCAAAACCTTAATAATCCTCATATTTGCCAGCCATGGTCTTTCGCTGCACGAAGCTTGCAATCTTTGATTAACTAGTGATGCATGCAAAGTGCATCGTTGAAAGGGACCCACATCCACATAAAATGTATCTTTAATGGCATGCCTTAGACATATGATATTATCCTCAATAGTTAGTTAAATACAATTCAGTTCTAGATACATATAATTTACCAACTTATGAGTAAATATCAAAACCTTCAATTTAATGTCAACGTTTTAGAGATATATATATATTTTCCTTTTATTTAAATATTGAATATTTAAATATCACTTTCAAAGTATCTATTTATTCCTTTTAGAGGGTTACTTCCTAATTTTTAATTTTTGTATTTTTATCGGTTGGTTTCAATAAAATGTATGCACTATATATAAATAAGAGATGACAAGTGTTTGTGGACCTTAACTTTTGGGGTATGTAGCATTTACATGGAGTTACTTTATACTTTCACGTTTTCCATTTACCATATATTTATTGGTGTGATTTTTATCTCTATACTTTGTATTTAGCTCCATAGTTTGTTTTTAGGTGTGATATGTTAAAAAATGGTATCATATTAGTGGTGAAGTTCCAAGATTTCCAAAATAACTCATTTAAAAACCCAAACTAAAAACCCAAACCAATGGTTGACAATTGAATACACTAATGGTTAATCAATACACTTGTCATAAGGTGGATGTTGTAAGGTCTTCGACTAGAAGGGAGTGGAGACCCTCACCCAAGTCCTCAAGAAGGCATAACTTTGGGTTGCTCCAACACCCAAGAGTCACACTAGTTGGGAAAGTGGGTGCCTTGGGCATGCAAATGTGGAAAGGGGCTTACCCAAGCACGGGGTAAAGAGTTAGGCAGAAGCAACCAAGAGAAGGGGCATGCCAAAGAGGTTGGGACGTGTCAGCATGAGGAGTGCACCAAGTTTGGGGCATGTCAGTCCCAAGGGATGCAACGGTTGAAAATCGCATGGGTTTTTTTGGGCACAAGGTTCCGCGAAGGGGAATGATGGTTTGTTTGGGAATAATGGTTCATGAAGAGGTGCAAAAAACCCAAAGGATGCAATGGTGAATTTTGGAGTCCATATAAGAGAACAAGGGCGCATAACCAAGGAAGGCATATTTTCACAACAAGGAGAGCAAGATCAACTATGTGATTCTGTGGTAGATTTGAATGAAGAGGGGCAAGCTCCCTCAATAATCTAAGTCGCTTCAAATTACTTGCGCTGCCTTGAGGTGATTATTTGGACATATTTGGGGCGACCTTATTTTTAGCTTAATTTGGGGAAGTCTTGTCTCAAGTATGAGTGAGGCATGCTAGGAGACAGAACCGTGGGTCTATGTGAAGTCTTGTAGTAGAAAAGAGATGGTGAGTCTATGGTGGACACACATTTGAGGTGCTCTATTAGAGTTGTGAAGGTTGTTACGATGGAAGAGTCTTGGAGTGATGAATCTGTGTATGAGTGTCTTAGTGAGGTGAGATAAGTCATGTGACCCTTCCCAAGTTGTAAGTCGAGTCGATAGTGCTCATATTGTAATTATTTTGTAATAATAAGACTTAGTCAGGTGTTAGGAACACCTTTTTCCGCCCGCACTATATTAGTGTGTCTCTTGTCTATTTCATAAGTGTTCTCTTTGTTTTTTATGTTCATGGATGTATGCTTAAAATGACTAAGTGTTAAAATTGTTAACAAATGTCTAAGTATACAAGAGTTGCACTAAAGTAGGAGCGTGACTCTCCCGTAGACTAGAACAAAGTATGGGTACACACTAGGTGAAGAGGCATAGTTCGGATGAAGTATCCTTGGTTTTTCCAAGAAACCAAGTGATAAATGCCAGGGTGTCTCACACCCTCAAGAGGTGCATGATCGTAAGATTCATGTATGGAACACTGTGGGGACGTGATAGATGGTATTAGAGCATGTTCTTTGTAGATTTTGAATAAGGGTTGGTGAGCTCTTCACCACTATATTGAAAATAGATGGCATCATAACATATTTGGATCTTAACCACTAATGTAGTCAAAATGATGGTGTTGAGGTGCACTACAGTGGATTTACAATTTGTGGAGTGAACTAGTTCATTATAAAAACCTTGCATCAAAATTACGACAGAGGTTATGGTTGACAATGTAGTGGAAGGTTGTTCTGGGTGCACACCTTGTATAGGTCAAGAGTAGAATTCATGATAAAATGAAGCACTTAGACAGGGTCGATGAGAATAGAACTCATCGCATAGTTCATCATAGGAATTGTCACAGACTTGATCGTAGAGGAGGTTTTGGCACATAATTGGTGAAGGTTTGGTAAAGTGGACCAACCTTTCGTAGAGCTAGTCTAGGAACAAACTTGGTTGGTTTGGTCCGCGACCAAAGTAATTTCCAGACATGTTGTGCACACATTGGAGAGACCAAGCATATATTTCATTGGGTGAACTGAGTACTTGGGAAAAGAAGATGAATGAATGACTATCGCAGGATTTGTCGTAGATCTAACCATGAAAGTGATTGCAAAGGGTGATCGTGAAGGAGAGGAATTATGGGTTGCAATGAGTTGAAGCACTTGGGTGAGTTGGGTGACTTGACCTGGAGTAGCTCCATAGTAGGTAGTTGGTTGGGCACATTTCAATCGTGACATCTTCATGTCGTGCATCATCAAGAACACTAGTTGAGTTGAGATGGGTTTTTGGAAGAATGGGTCAATCACAACCTTTAGATGAGGTGACGATTTGCAGAGTTACAACATTCAGTTAATAAAAGTATGAATTGGCATTCAGATAGTGTGTGCATGGTTCCTTGAAGTGGAAGAAGTCAAGGTGCAGAGATGGAAAGACATTTGAATCTTTGATCCAAATTATTTTTGGCACGGAATGAGAGCAGAGATATAACACAAATATATATAGAGATACTACAAGAGAGCCAATAACATAACATAAATATATCATATATATAAAAAGAGACACAGATATATAGTAATACAAAAATTCTATTAATGAGCGAAATGTGCAAAACTATAGAAATACTGAGTGAAAGACTCACTAGAATGGTGACATCTTATCTCTTAAAAGAGATGTGATGGCTACTCACATTCACAAGAATATGGTTACAATAAGTCTCTCAAATCCTTTTTAACATAAATAAAATCCAAAACCCTAACCTCGGAAGATGAAAATCCAACAGTTTGGTGGACCCCGTTTTGGGTACTTTGGTGTATCAACTTCCTGGGGGTGAACTTTGGCATAAGATCTCTGTTTGGGGCACACAATAGCTCATTGGAAAGGTATCGCTGAGGAGATTCATTTTGGGAGATCAATAAAAGGATTCAACTATCATTGAGGTGATATATCCTGGAAAAACTTCATTTAGGCCCTCAAAATGGCCCCAAAAGTTTAGGAACCGAAAAACTGCTAAAACTAGTAAGTTGCCAAAAGATCGTTTTGAGCTAGTTGGAATAGGTGGGTGGCCACCGATATCCATATGGATCAACATTAGAGATGAGTTCAACCAATTTCATGCGAAGTTTGGAAATTATATGGATTTATGAAGTGGACAGATTGACTCAACCTTGTGTCACAGTGAAGGTGCTATAAAGATTTGTGTAGCTATAGACAATGATTGAGGGGAGTTCATACAGAGAGTCACTGGCTTGGGAAATTGATGGTCCAGGAAAACAGACCTAAACCATGGGTGCATCCAAGGATGTCGTTGGGAAATGTATGGTTAGTTTTGTGTTCTTACATGTCCTAAGTGTTGTGGTTATTTCTTTGAAGGGAATGAAGATGACTTGGTGGTTCAAGTGTAATTCATTTCCACAATGAAAGCTAGTAGACTTGAGAGTGGCTCAAGTGGTGTAGATTTGAAGAAGTCGTGTAGAAGTGGGGACACCATGAATTGGGTGGACATGAGGAGAGCTCGGGGCGACTTGCTTGGATGAGTCCTATGGTGGACTTAGGAAGCTTTGGATGTATTCATGGAGTTGGCTTGAGGAAGTTTCCTAAATTGGACAAGTCATTGCAGTGAAGTAGGCAGTGAGGGATGGATGTGGAAATTTTGAGAGGATGGATGAGGTACCTTAGTGTGTTGGTGCCTTAGACATATTAGTTGGTTCATGCGATGAATTAACAATCACGATGATAGTTCCAATGTTTGGACACTTACAGGAGGTGCAAGGTAGTTTCGTTCTAGGAGATGGATGGAGTCAACAAAGAGGTCTACCAAGAATTGTTGGAAGTCAACCTAGATGTGCCGAATGTAGACCAAGTGAATTGGGTGGTGTTCAATCACCTATTTTGGGACATTGGATGAGGTAGATTGCACCTTGGTGACTTGCATATGATTGTGCAATGACTTAGAGTTCCAGGAGGGTCGTTGGATGAGGTTGGTAAAAATATTGGCTCAAATTTGCCTAAGGCATGAAATTTATTTTAGGTGACTCATTCTACTTACATCACTTTGGAAAGTCCATTGGGACATTTGAAGAATGTATGTGTGTTGGCCACACTCATTGTAGATGTTGAGTTGCAGACGAATGACTCAACGAAAGGAGATGAGTTGAGGACTTGCCTTAGTTTTGAGGATTGTGTGGATAGGAATATTGTAGCATGAAGAGATTACTTGGACATGGATGTTTCTTATTATTTGGGGTAGCATGGTTGAGGGTGAAGCCTAACCATTCACAGGAATATAGAGGTAGATGCAACAACATGTCGAGTGATGAAGTAGTGGGGAAAAGGTAGTTTGGACATGTAGTTCTTGGTGCACATGGGAAATTTCATATCCTAAGATGCACATGAAGATGGGGAGAATCCATATAAGGAAGATAGACTTGTGGACTTGATCATGGTTTGAGTCACAAGGAAAAAGTTGGTTGGACATGCATATGCATGGTGATTTCTCTTGACTCTTTGCAGACTTGGATGTGATGTAGACTATGTGAAACAAATTGGCTAATTATGTCATGAGGTGGGTAGTGGAGTCAAGTTGTTGTGGATGAATTTGTTTTGGGGTGAATTCATAGTGCAATGAGGTGAGGGGAGACCTTTCCTTAGTCTGATACTGTTGTGCGGATGGACCAAATTGTGGAAGGAAGTCAAAGTATAGTCGCACCAGTAGGTTTGAAGTGCACCACTTAGACATTGTGGAAGATCTCCTTCACAAAGATCAAATTATGGTATCAGTAATGAAGCAAGGGTGGACACTTTCCTTAGTCTTTGATGTTGGACAAATTCATAGAAGTGACAGAAAAAAAAGACTAAATTCAGGCATGAGGTTGTGCGTGCTCATAGATTGGGCATGATGGTTGGATTAGCTACTCAACTGGTTCAATATCTGGGGGTCAATAGTGCGTGGAGGCATGAACTTGAGTTGTAGTATGATCGTAGTAGTGAATCACAAGGATTTCAACACTCAGAAGAAATTTTGAAGTGAAGTGCGAAGAAATCACTTGTAGTAGGAAATGACAATAGCAACAAAAATGAACAATAGCAACATCACAATGAGATAGTGTAGTAGATTTGGGTGACTTTAATACTTGGATTTGTGTGAAGCGATCGTATTGAATCAGGTAGTAAATCATGCAGAGTTGGTTGCAGTATAATTTTGTTGGTTTGTGAAAAATTTGGGGTTTCCACTTCGCAAGGAAACTTGGGGTTTCCACTTTGGAAAAATTTAGGGTTTCTAGTTGGAATGAAACTTGGGGTTTCCAACAGACTTACTTGTAATGGGGGCCACAAGTTTAAACATATACTTGGAGATCATATATTTTTTGGATGTTTTCGGGAACAATAATGACTTGAGGTGGGGAGGATGTAAGGTATTTGGCTATAAGGGCTCAAAGACCCTCGCCCAAGTCCTTAAGGAGACAGAACTTGGGTTTCTTTGACACCCAAGAGTCGCACTAGTTTGGCAAGTGGGTGCCTTGGGCATGCAAATGCGACAAGGGAATTTCACAAGCATTGGGAAAAGAATTGGGTAGAATTTCCCAAGAGAAAGGGTGCACAAAATAGGTTGGGGTGTGCCGACATGAGGAGTGCACCAAGGTTGGGGTCTGTCGGTCCCAAGGGATATGACAGATAGCGAGTGCATGGGTTCATTTGGGAACATGGGTTCATGAAGCGGCATGCCTATTTGTTTGGAAATGATGTTTCATAAAGGAGCATGACACACCTAAAGGATGTTATGGTGACCTTTGGAGTCCATATAAGAGAACAAGGGAAAACAATCAAGGAAGGAAGATTTGCACAACCAGGAGAGCAAGAGCAACTCTTCGATTATAAGGAAGACTTGGACGAAGAGGGGTGAGCTCCCTCAAGGAGTCAAGTAATTGTTGAGTGCTCAAAACATATTGTTTTTGTCACTTTTATATCCTAAACGTCCATACAAAGCCTAAACCTATGAACCATTTTATATGTTATTTTACCATTTTTTCCATAAATATCATGCTCAACTACAGAACTTGTGTATTGAAGGATATTAGAGGTAGATTATCCATTCCACACTCATTTATGTTATTCTTTATGCAATTTGATTTAATCGGTTTTTACTTTTCATGAGTCCTTACAAAATCTTTGATTTTGTAGCAACTCAAATACAAGTTTGTAGCCGATAAACGATTTCTCCAGCAGAATCATTGTTCCATAGGGTCATGCACACTCTAGTTTGGGATCCCAACTTGCACAATATGCCAAATCATCACCTGAATCTTATCCACCTATCAAATCATGCCAAGAGTCCTCCAGGTCAGCACATGAGACAAGTCAAAGTTGCAGTAAACACATGAGTAAATGGCAATCCATGTGAGTTGGACCCATGCCAAATCAACACGAGGTGGAAACAATATTGAATGATATAAATTCATGCAACATGTCATGAATTTCTCAATACATGGGTTGATATAGTTCATTTCATATAATCATGAATATTCCAGATCTGAAATTCAAACTCGTTCCATAATAACAGGGGAAGTCTTGTGGTGTCAATTGCTAGTAGGCGAAGTATCATTTCAAAAATTGGATACATGGGTTTTGTTTAGAACGAGCCCATTTAGGTGAATTATGAATTGTTCGACAACACATGTATTCTAACAGAGAATGAACACCTTCAGTAACCACTCACACAACCAGATCAAAAATCAACACACCGATGTTTTTACATGGTAAAACCCATATGGAGAAACATACATGGCCCCAACCAACCCAACCACTTGGAGCAATTTATTAATGCAAAATAAAAATATTACAAAGAGATTTTACAAGAGAGTTTCTCACAATCGATCATCGACAAATGACCCTCCATGCTCTTTAAATAGAGATCATGGACCGATCAGAGGTTAAGCCATAGATCAATAGTCGTTAAGATCAAGGAGAATATGAACTGTCAGATCACTCTATGTCAGGAAAATATCCTGACCGTCAGATTTCCTAACCACAAATGAATACTAATGGATACTAAAAAAACACACTTTTACCTAACGACACATTAGAACAAGTAGATATTAACTAACTCCTAAGTGTCTAAATATCCTAACATCCCCCCTTAAGAACAACTTGGGATAAGATTGAAGGATTTAAAATAGTGACACAATAGGAGAAGGAAGGAGGCATTAAAGCCTATCCCCCCTTAATGAAAAATTCTTGAACTCCTAACATAGATCGAAGTTTGGAAAACTTCGCTTCTGTAAGAGACTTTGTGAAAATGTTTGCAACTTGAGCTTCTGTAGGGAAAACAAGCACTTCAATAACTTGATCATGAATGAGATTTATGATGAAGTGCATGTGTAGATTGATGTGCTTAATGCGTTGATGTTGAACTAGGTCTTTCGTGAGCTT
>JASDQU010509590.1:0-20753 GCA_032191745.1 Picea mariana
GGAATGAGCGTTGCAGTTCTACATACCATTGTAAAAAATGGAAGGGTCTGTCCCCATGAAATTAGCAGGTATCATGGGGTGGGTAGCAGTGAATGAGGGAGAAAAAGAAACTCCATTGTCCATAATGATGAAACCCAAAAAAGACACCTAAGGTCAACTAGTAGTCAAAGAGCATACCAAAAAAGTCAAACGACCAATATGCATGCAAACTAGATAAAGTGGCTAAGTGGCCTCCCTCGCTAAAGAAGGTATGTCTCATCCAAGAGGGACCTGAGACTCCCCGCTAAATTTTGGAGGTAATAGAATTAGTTATAAGGGCCCTCATAGGCTTAAGAACTAGTTGGTTAGATCCCCCCTAAGAGGTAATCCTCCATAAAGGTTGTGTGCTATCTGACCCTTATCTGACTCAGGGTACAAGGAGAATAACCCCTGAAAGTAACCTATGAGATACCTAAGTCAAGAAACTAATAAACCACTGTATAACCAATGCATAGGTGAGCATTCATAAGTTCGGATCACCGTATGGGCAGGGTAGAAAAGCCCGAAACCTTGAAAGCACTGCCTCTCATAGAGGTATGGGTACTAGCAATATCCCCAAATATGAAGAAATCCACAGAAATATCTCTGACGCTAGGTGAATATCCAGGGGTTATCCCTTCAACTAACTTCGCGCGACCTCATGATTAACTCCGGTGTGAGAGGATCCTCCTGATATTAATCTGGGAANCATATGTTGATTTAATTGCCTTGGAGAAGTTTACTCACAAGATCCTATTCCAAGGCACTAAATCCTAGGCTAGTTTGTGCACCCTAAAAAATAGAATCGTGACTAATCAATTTTAGTTTAAAGCATAAATTTTATTGGCCGTGGTTACTCAAAAAGGTATGGAAGTGAAACTTATGGTGTTATGACTTTGCAAGAAAATAAATATATAATGCAAAGTTTATCCTTAAGTTTTCAATGAATGATATGCTAAATAAGAACAGTGCAGTCTTCAATTTCAACTCTGCAATTCAGAAGTAAAATGCAACCTTTCACTAAATGTGCTAAGCTAATGATAAAGATTCCAAGATGAAAATTCCAACCAATGCAAAATGCCTATTTTTTTGTATTTTCAATATACTAAAAAGAAAATGCATGGACTAATGAGCAACCTGATATATAAATCCTACTGTGTATAAAATAAATAACTCAAGAAGAATACCAATCAGCCAAGCAAACAACCCAGATAACAAGGACAAATCAAAAATGGAAAACAAAGAGAAAGACTCTGCCCAAAAATTGAACTCCAAACAGGTTTCCTGTCATCCCAAATAATCTCAACAGGCACTATAGAGACCTAAGAAGGCTCAACAATTTTCAAATCTCACCCAACAGTCACTAAACCAAGCAAGCAAGCAAGGGGAAGTGGTATACGTGAATGTTCAGGATAATAGAGCATATATATGCTTCTTGCAGTGAGACAACAAGTGTGTATACATGACTGTCAAGGCAAAAAGGGTGTATATTCTTTAAAACAAGGCCATGCAAGGGAAAAAGGCTGAAAACTCAGACTCAAAGTGAACATAATCTATCAAGTAATGATACGACAAGAAATACAAAGAAAAAAGAGCAATGTAAGAAGAAAAAGTACTTCAAACCTTAGAAGGAAGATCTCTCCCTGGTGGAGTCGCCATTTCTGTTACAAGGGAAAAAATCTCTATGCCAAGGGTAAACCACAATATATAGATGTGACTATAGAAATCAACTCAATTCCAACATATGATATATAGACTAATGTGCAATACAAGAAAGAGGCCTACCTCGATCCAACGTTTGATGATGTTCCATTGTTGAGCACTTTGACCCAAAGCTTTATACCTACAAGAAGTTCTCAACAAACAAGCGAAGCAATTATATAGTGATGATATAAAAGAATTTAGTACATCATATAGCATAATCCATTAATATACAATTCAAACATGCCCATGGATAATAATCATATATTTGAGAGATACCAATACGATGGGAAAGGAGTATTTCTATTAATAATTGATCAGCAGAAGCGTCAACATTATAGAATTTTGTGTCGGCACGGTTCGAAACCAAGAAACCAGGTTCCTTCCAACTGGGTCTCCATCACTTCAATCCTCCACCAAAGGAAAGCTCATATAAAAGAGGCAATGATATCCTCTCAACAATAGGGAAAGAGCTTGGGGGATGAACACTGTGTTTAGACTTGAGGGACAAAGGGATGCAGACTCCATATGAAGTAATTTTTCCAGAGTAACTTTTCTCTCAAAGTTGAATGCTTTCTCCTCTTTTCCATAGCTCGAAATTGTGCTCTTATAGCCTTTAGAATGCAACTAAAGGGACGATTCAAGACATTTCCAGTATATGGAAGGCCAAGGGTCAGAGATCTCCTATCATGACATGAAAACCTGACCTCATTTTGTATTTTCTGGAACAAATCCCGATATACACGAGCTGTAGTGGAGCAGCAAGCGTATACGCATCTTGTATAATTGATAGGGAGTGTATATGTGGAAAAATGTATGTTTTAGCTCTAGATTCATCAAAAAATGGATGATAAGTCTTCATAGGGAAATGGCAAAAGGCCCTCTGTGCAAGATAGCAATGGTGAGGCAAACCTTGCTATAACAAGTATTGACTTCCAAGATTGATCTAACAAATCAAGCATGTTGCATATGTAAAAATATTGGTGTGTGTTCAGAGGATTCTCTCAGCAAGTGGGGGAAGACTATGACGAGACACTTACTCCAGTAATTGAAGAAATAGTTCCATTATTCATGAAGACAACCAGAACAATCATGATTCACATATAGTATGATATGCAGAAGGAGAAATCCCCATATTTAAAATTGAGTGGCAGTTTGTGCAGTACATTAGTTGGGTCATGGAGACATGATTACAATAAAATATAGAGTTACCTCCATGAAATAAGAAGAGATACCTTCAATATCAATTATTGATCCACTCTCAGTTTCAGATGAAGTTATCGTCATGATAGAATAAAGGAGTTACTCACAGATTTTAACAGTCCCAGTGAGAATGAAGCAACCATTCTCAGCTTCAGAGTAGATGCAGGCGCAGTTTCTAAGTTCTAGAAAGAACAGTTGCAGAAAGGGGATATGACATACTCTCAAGCAGTGAGACAAATAGTGCTTTGCAGAAAGAACATAGAGCTAGCACATGATTGTGCAGATTGAGTTGCAACTGAGTAAGTATATCAGGTTGGTACAAAGTGATGTGAAAATTTGATTTGAAGTTGAAGATAGAAAGAGTCATGTATGCAAAGATGAAGTAAGATCCTAGAGCTTGGTATGGCATAATTGACAGTTTCCTGACGATCTCGAGATTTACGAAGAGTAAAGTTGATTCTAACCTTTACTTCAAGGTTATGAATGATGATCCAATTATATTGTTGCTACTATATGTAGATGATGTATTATTGACAAGATGAAGAAAATATCATCACATATTGTAGAAGAGGCTCGCTAAAAAGTGTGATGAAATATCTAATGCATTATTTCTTAGGTCTCGAAGTTTGGCAGAGCCCAGAGAAGATCTTCCTCAAGCAAGGGAAGTATGCAGTTAAAATAATGAAGAAGTTTGACGTGTTGGAATGTAAATCCATATACACACCCATGGAAACGATGTTGATGTTCCTAGTAGATACCTCATTAGAATTGGTTGATGCTACTCTGTACAAACAAATTATTTGGTCGGTGATGTATCTTACAAATACCAGGCTAGATATATGTTTTTCCTTGATTCAGTATCTGGTAGAACCCAGACATGTTCACCTTGATGATACAAAACATGTGATGAGATACCTTAAGGAAAGAGCACTTCAAGAAGTTGTTTTTATTTGGGGTCAGCCATGATCTCATGGCAGAGTAGGAAGCAATAAAGTATTTCTTTCATCAAGATAAAAGTGGAATACATTGCTACATGTTCCGCCAGTTGTGAATCCATATGGCTTCGGATGTTGTTGACAAATCTATTTGATCTAGAGATGGAAGCCACCATGATCCTATGTGATAACTAGAGTTGTATAACGATGATGTGTTCCATGATGAATCGAAGAACATAGAGATCTCGTATCACTTCATTCATGATATGATGTAGAGGGGAGCCTTAAAGCTCCAATATGTTGGAACAAATGAGTAGGTTGCAGACCAAGCCTCTGTCTTGTGTAAAGTTTAAATACTTTCGAGACAAGTTTGGTATAGTTTGAAAGGACCTCCCTCGAAAGGGGGAGTAGTTTTGATGGTAATAGGGTATCTTGACCAATAGTGGGTAGCTCAATATGGATTTTATATCCTCTAGGACTGATCATCCCTAGACAAATCTTGAAGGTTTGTAAGGATGGGTTGTCATGGTACTTGTGCATGTATATGCTAGCTTTGGTCAGTAGTGGTATCTCTGTTAGGATTTTTATAATCCTAGGGAATATTATGATTCCTGGTGTTAGTCCCTAAAGTTGCACTTGACTGTGAGAGGACAAGCTAGGGCATCATTCGTTTATTGCAAAGTATTTTTTAAGGTTTTATGATTTGGTTTTTTGTAAGGTGGTTGAAAATTGGTTCAAGATTACAACATTACATGAAAATCAAGATCAAAACATATCATATCCCATTGGCTGAATAATAGGTAGACACATAGATGGATTAAAATAATATAGAAAAAAGGAATATGAAGTCTTCAATTTGTCAACTTCAATGTCATAAAGAAACAAGACATTCAAATTGATATCAAAACTTGAAAAATTGTCTTTACAACAAAGTTTTCACTGTATAAATTAACAGTCAAGAATAAAAAAGCGTTGCAATCTAAATAATGAATTCAAGCATGAATAAAGAAATAATAGAGTAGAAAAAGAGGGTCTAACCATCCATATGCCTTTGCTATTAAGTGTCAAATTGAACATAAATTCCTTTTACAATGAGCTTCACAAAAAGGTCCCTTGGATCTCCAAATTTTCCACCTGCAATTGTTAGTGTATATCGTTCCTTTGAGTGGATACCTACATTCCTCACTGCAAGCTTGAATTCAGCGAAATCAAATAGGTATAATCTAATGATCATCAAGAAAAAGGGTGATTTGAATTGAGTCCTGTGTGAGTACACGACAATCGGATTATGAAATGGTTTAATTTTGCAAATGGTTTCCATGCTTTCATGGACGTATGTGAACTTTCAACCCATGATTTGTGTCATCATAACAAAATCGGAATGGCAGGCGCATATCAAGGCATGATTATTTGGCACTATGGGAATAGGATTATTTCCGTAGCGCTGTTAATGACTTAGCAAAATTTGAACATTTGAAATTCAAACAGGCATACAAGGAGGCACCTCATTTTTAAACTGTGTCTTTCAAAATCAAATTCAAATAAAATATCCCAAAACTGTAATGCAAAGCATAAAAAAAAAAAATTGAAATCAACGAGAAACAAAAAATGAATTGTGGGTAAGGAAGACTTAGGATAAGGGTTTCTCACTAAACCAAGACAAAATTAGAGACTAAAATTGGCTCCTTCTGGGGATGGAGGTTTGATAATAAACTCCAAAAACTGTAGACCATTGCCTTTCCTTTATCTCTGATTCACTAATTTCCCTGTAACTGCCAGTCTTCTATTCTCTACATAACTATAAAAACAAGTCCATTGGGTATATGGAGTCTTTACTAATAGGAAAACCTACTGTACTAACACAAACCTAATGATCCCTTAGAGAAAATAGTTATTCAAGAACCTCTCGTTCACTGGGCCCCCAAAAATTTCAGTGTTGTCTAAATTATGCAGGAGAAAAGTGTTATTGTTCATTACCTTGGCTATCCTGAAAGGACCATACCATAGATTATCGAACTTTCCATGTTTTGCTTTATCCTCTCTCCTGGCGTCCCATCTTAACACCAAATCCCATTCATTGAAAACATCTTTCTTAGTTCCCTTATCAAATGTAGCCTTGATTTTGTTCTGATGAGTAGCAACTTTTTTATTATCCTGTTCTTTGACTTGTTGAACTTCAATCATCTGAAAATTTCTTCTTTGGACATCATTGGGTTCCTCTAGTTCTTCTTGCAGAAACTTTAAGACTGGTAGGCCCAATTGAGTTGGAAGGACTGCTTCTGTCCCATATACCATCTGGAAGGGAGATGTCCCAATAGACTTCTTGTTGCTGATATGATCAGCCTAGAGGGAAAACTTTAACTTGGAATCCCGTGCTTTTTTATTTTCTACTAGTAATTTTTTGATAATTCTTATCAGAGTCTTATTGAAAGATTTAACCAATCCGTTCCCTTGGGGGTAGTAGGGAGTAGAATGAACCAATTTGATACTATACTTATTGCAGAATTCAATCATGGAATTTGATTTAAAAGCCTGTGCATTATCAGTGACCAATTTTTTAGGACAGCCAAACCTGGAAAAAATATATCCCTCTAGAAATTCGATGATTACCTTGTCTGTTGTATTCCGAGTCGGAATTTCTTCAATATACTTTGTAAAATAATCGGTAGCTGTAAGAATCCATCTATGCTATATTGAGGATGCTGGATTAATCTCTTCGATGAAATCTAATCCCCACTGTTGAAATGGTCCATGGGCAATGATTGGTTTCAGAGGCAGAGATATAAGTTTCTACTTTCTAGCAAATTTTTGACAAGGTTCACATGCCCTGACCTGAGAAAAAATATCTAAGAATAGAACTGGCCAGTAATAGCCTGCGCTAAGAAGCTTGAATGTAGTAGCCTTCCAAGGATGATGGCCTCTACAGACACCATGATGAAGATCTTGAAATATTTGTTTGGCTTCCTTTTCATCCACACACCTCAATAGAAAACTATTGCGGTCCTTCCAAAATAGGGTCTGATCAACAATACAGTACTTTACAGCTCTCAACTTTAATGATCTAAATTTTGATTTATCCAACTCTGGGGGATATTGAAAATTCAGCAGAAAAAATACGATATCTTTGTACCATTTTGAAGAAGCATACTTGTTGTTTATCTGTAAATCTATTTCTTTAATCTCAACAGAAGGGTCCTGTGTCATGTCTGAAAGATGATATAACCCAATTGATTTGCAATTAGATTCTGTCATTAATTTGGTGAGGCCTTGACCCTTTATCAGTTGAGTAGGTTTTATGGTGAGATCGTATTCCAGGATTTTTGTTATCCATTTCCCTCACTTTCCTTCACAATCTGGCTGAAACAATATTTCTTTGACTACACTGCTTGGGACATAAGCTGTAATTTTAGATTGAAGAACATATACTCTGAATGATTTTAATGCCTTTACCAAGGCATATGCCTATTTTTCTATTAAATCATACTTCAATTTAGATTCCCTAAGAGTTTTTCTAAAGAAGGAGATTGGGTTCTTGTGGCCTTGCTCATTTATTTGCAGAAGAACAACAACTATGGTATTTTCTGACGGAAATGAAAAAATCATGAATTCTTTAGAATAATCTGGGCTAATTAGAACATATGCCTGAATAATAACCTATTTGATCCTTTCAAAGGATTCTCTTGCTTTCAGTGTCCACTTAATTTCTGCATCCTTTTTCAACACGTCAGTGATGTACTTGACAATTTCTGCAAAGTTAGGTATAAACCTCCTTAGAAAATTAATTTTACCAATGAATGACTGAATAGACTTTTATTTCTTGGAATGTCGATTAGCTAAATATTCTTTACTCTTTATGGATCTATTTTAATTCCTTCAGGTGAAACGATGTGTCCTAGAATCTTTCCTTCCTCGGAAAAATGTGATTTTTTGGGATTAAGTGAAATGCCATACCTCCTGCATTTCTCAAAAGTCTTCTTCAAGTGCTATAAATGGTCTTCATCAGATGCTGAAAATATAGTGATGTCATCAAGGTAAATAACCACAAACCTGTCTTTCTCTCCAATGAAAGCGATGTCCATAGCCCTTTAAAATGTGGCTCCAGTGTTCATCAACCCAAATGGCATCTTTTTGTACATAAAGGTGCCCCAGGGAGTGGTAAAAGATGTTTTTTTTTTATCCTCTTCCATTACTGATATTTGATTGTACCCTGAATATCCATCAAGCATAGATATTCTCTTTGTGCTGACAACTCTTTGTAAGATATAATCCATTTTTGGTAATGGATAATTGTCTTTCAGAGAGCACCTATTTAGATTCTGGAAGTCTACACAGAGCCTTATCTCTCCATTCTTTTTTCTGACGGGTACAAGGTTTGATATCCATTCTGAGTATCTTAGTGGCACTATGATTTTCGCTTCCAATTGACTTTTTAGCTCCCTTTCTATTATAGGTAACAATAAAGGATTAAATTTCCTGAACTTTTGTTTAACAGGTTTTGACCTAGGTTTCAGGGGAATTTTGTACTGAATAATCTCTGTTTCAAACACCTTCAGATCTTCATAAGACCATGCAAAAATGTCTAAATAATGTTTCATTAATTCAACATATGCTTCTTTTTGTTTTTGTGACATTTTTCTAGATATTTTTACCAACCTGGGATTTGCATCCGAACTAATGTCACAGTCTACCACATCTGTTTCTTCTATTTGGATAACAACCTTCCTGGAAACATCATTATGATCGAACAACCTTTCTAGTGGAACCAAACCCTTGGGCAGATGGTTTGTCTTCAGTTCAATGATTTTGTGGCCAACAATTGTATCTTGAAGGACTTCTATAGCATGTATTTCTACTTCTACATCTTTGTCATCTTTATCAAATGATATATTAGAAAACTCTTCGATGGTTTTCAAAAATATTTGAATTTCATCATCATCTTTAAAAACCTACCAATGCTTTAGATTATCTGTTATTGAAGGTCGTTTTCTAACTTCAAATTCAAATTTTAGATTAGGAAACGTAGGAGTTTTAAAGCTGCTAGCTGCAAGTGCCAAAGAGTCAGCTTGCTGATTCAAAATTCTATGCACAAAAGTTATATTAAGTGCCGAAAAGAAATTATCCACATAGTCCCACACCTCATTTCTATATTGTTTTAACCTTTGCTGTTTGATTTGGTAAATATTCTTGATCTGGTGAATAATAAGTTCTGAGTCTCCATAAACAGACAGCTTATCAATTCCCATATCTCTAGCAGCTTTCAAACCCAACAACAAAGCTTCATACTCACTGATGTTATTGGTGGTGTCAAATTCAAGTTTATATGACATGGGGATAACCTCCTTAGAAGGGGAAATGAAAACAATACCAGCTCCAGAACCTTCTTTAGAACATGCACCGTCAAAATACATTTTCCAAACAAAACTGTCTTTACTGTCTCCCACTATAGTTGTTGACTTTCTGATTGATACTTCTGCCATTTCCTCACTCATATGAAAAATAGAAGAACCCATATAATCTTCTACGGTGTATATAGGATGATTAGTGGGATTATTGTGATCACTTACCAAATAAGATAATCTGACTTCTTTGTATAATCTTCGTTGTTCCCCACCAAAAACAGGTATGGTTGCATAGCTAAGGTCCATCTGCAAAGTACCACCTACCTTCTTAGCCCAAGATCTTGAAAGAAGAATTCCAAATTTTGGTGGTATATCAGCCACAATAACATCTAATACCACACTTTTCATAGGCAATTGGGAAAGAGTGACCACCACATATTTCATAACTCCAAGGCATTTGACTTTCTTGGAGTCAAAAGAATATAGATCATGATATGCTCTGGTAATGTCCAACCCTAATTCTTCCATCACCACCTTGGGCATTACATTATGCGAGGCACTAGAATCCATTAAGAAGTTGTGTAATATCTTGTCATGGATATTCAATGAAATGTAAAAAGGTGGAGAGGCATCAATTCTGTCTTCAATGTGAGGTCCAATAGTTATAGCAGGGTTTTCATCCTCTAGATTGACTGTATCTGAAAAGGTGACATGAGCTGGAGCCTGAAGAGCCTTGAGGATGGTCTTTCTGAAAGGTTTTGTTTTCATGAGTTCTAATAATGGCACTGAAATCTTGATTTTGTTGATTTCATGTTCTAAATTGAAAACAAAAACATTTTTATCTGGTTCCTTTATATCGGCAGTGCTATCCTTGGCAGGTTGCTTCAGAGGTTGGTCAACATGAATATTGGGAACATCTTTGTAACCCATGACTTAATTGGAGTACTGGCCTTCTTTGTGGACATAGGTGTATCTACTTTAGGTGCATTGGAACCAGATCTGAGATTGTATTTTTTCCTTTTAGGTTCCTGCTGAACAATCTCATCTCCATCTCCTTCCTCAAACTGATTTGCAATCAAAGCATCTTCATAATCCTGTTGTGTCACATGTATAGGAGATGATTCTAAATCATTCAAATGAACTGCAGGGTCTTCTTTTGTATCATCCTCATCCTCCTCCTCATCTACCACATTATTCCAAAAAGGAGGTAAAACTTTTTGGTTATCCTGGTTTTTCCTTTCTCTTGGTAAAATCTGAGGAACATTGTTTGGTCTTTTGAACTGTTTTGGATTTCTATAACCACCCTCCGATACAGGTCTATTGGGTTGTTTTTGTTCCATCTTTAACCTTGCCATTTCAGATGTTATATTTTTCAACATCTTAGCCATTTCATCTATTTTGCAATCAGATGCTAAATTAGAAGATGAAGGCAACCCTTCCTTTAGATTTTTTCTTTCTCTATCATTTCTAGACTTCAATTTGTCTGCTGCTAATATGTTAGATTCTACCTCGATAGCAGCATCTTGCATTAGACTGAGGGTAGTGGTTCTTCTTTCCCTAAGCAACAAGGAAAATTCAGCATCAAATGCATTTGCAAAGGTGATTTTAGCTGAAGTCTCTGAAGTTTTAATCTCCTCTTGAATGTTTCCATACATTTGGTTGAACCTTTTGGTAAAATCAGGTATTGATTTACCTTGTTTCCTCCTTAAAGCACCAAATTTGGTGATGTAGTATAGAAAGTTCTTTTTGTCTACCCATTGTTTGAGAAAGGCATCATCTAATGATAGGATATTAGCTATTGAATTGGGAGGCAAAATTCCGAACCACTTTCTTGCTTCCCCATTTAGACTTTGTACAAATAGTCTCATCCACACATCAACATGCTCTACATTGAAATTATCTGCAAAACCATAAAATGAAATCAAATGCTCTTCAATAGAAACTGATCCATCTCCATTGAATCTGGGCAAGTATCTCATATAATCATTTGGTGGAAAGGCATACATGACTTGTGGAAGAACCAAGGGAGCATACCTTGCTGCAACTATTTCATCCATTCTGTCTGCAACCATATTGGCTATTTTTTGAGCTCTAGAAGTGAGTAAAATTGGTGATGCTGAAGGACAAGGCGCCCCTTGTGTGTCACAACTTATATGTATTAATGTTGAATCTTGATCTTTATCAGACAAGGATTTATCCTCTTGACTATGATCAGCTAATGGGGTGAGAAACAGAGGGTTCTCAAAAGAAAAATAGTGTGATTTGAAATCTTTGAATGAGACAGATCCAAGAGATGATGATGATGTCTGTGTTTCTCTCTTAATATCTTTGTTGTGACCTGTCAAAATTTCAATCAGAGGCGAGATGTTTGGATACTCCTGTTTAATGATTTCAATAAGTAACTTCTTCTGTTCTTGATTTAATTCTGAAATAGTTGAAGGGAATGAAACTATACAAGCTCAATAACAGGTTTAATTTCACTTTCAGGATTCAAATCTTCATTTGATTGGGTTTTGACTATTTCAGAGGATTTTGCTTGAGAACTTTCTGAAGATAATTTTCCCTTTGAGAGTGAAGACTGACTGAAAAGAACTTTAGGTTTTGTTAGTAATTTTTCAAGATTTGGCACTGTTGCAATAGGCTCGGGATCTGGATTTTTCCTTGTTACTGGTCTCTTATTAGATGATGAAGAATTTAGAGGAGTTTTAGGTCCTTTACCTTCTCTTTTCGGAGCTAGAATTACCATAGAGGAGTCGCTAGGTGAATAATCACAGTCTTAAAAAATGTCCAAAATCTTGTTCACCACCAAGATTTGAATGAAATCTTGTCGTTTCCCCAGGGAAGATTTATTCGTTTCTTCATCCCCGACAACGGTGACAAAATTGTTAGTCCCTAAAGTTGCACTTGACTGTGAGAGGGAAAGCTAGGGAATCATTCGTTTATTGCAAAGTATTTTTTAAGGTTTTATGATTTGGTTTTTTGTAAGGTGGTTGAAAACTGGTTCAAGATTACAGCATTACATGAAAATCAAGATCAGAACATATCATATCCCATTGGCTAAATAATAGGTAGACACTTAGATGGATTAAACTAATATAGAAAAAAGGAATATGAAGTCTTCAATTTGTCAACTTCACATGAATTCTTGTCTCAAAATGTCATGAAGAAGCAAGACATTCAACTTGATATCCAAAATTGAAAAATTATCTTTACAACAAAATTTTCATTGTATAAATTAACAGTCAAGAATCAAAAAGCGTTGCAATATGAATAATGAATTCAAGCATGAATAAAGAAATAACAGAGTAGAAAAAGAGGGTCTAACCATCCATATGCCTTTGCTATTAAGTGTCAAATTGAACATAAATTCCTTTTACAATGAGCTTCACAAAAGGGTCCCTTGGATCTCCAAATTTTCCACCTGCAATTGTTAGTGTATATCGTTTCTTTGAGTGGATACCTGCATTCCTCACTGCAAGATTGAATTCAACGAAATCGGACAGGTATAATATAACGATCAGCAATAAAAAGGGTGATTTGAATTGAGTCCTACGCGAGTATACAACAATTGGATTATGAAACGGTTGAATTTTGCAAATGATTTCCAAGATTTTGTGGATGCATGTGAACTCTCAACCCATGATTCGTGTCATCATAAAAAAATCGGGATGGTAGGCACGTATCAAGGCATGATTATTTGGTGCTATGGGAATAGGCTTATTCCCGTAGCGCTATTAATGACTTAGCAAAATTTGAACATTTGAAATTCAAACATGCATACAAGGAGGCACCTCATTTTTAAACCATGTCTTTCAAAATCAAACTTAAATTAACTATCCCAAAACTGTAATGCAAAGCATAAAAAACAAAAATTGAAATCAACGAGAAACAGAAAATGAAGTGTGGGTAAGGAAGACTTAGGATAAGAATTTCTCACTAAACCAAGACAAAATTAGAGACTAACACCTGGGTAGATCCTGAAGGTCCAGTAAGGATGGTCTGTTAGAGTACCACATGGTATCTTCGTTAGGATTTTATATCCTAGGGAATCTTATGATTCCTGGGTAGATCCTTAGAGACTGTCAAAGTACCACAAAATGTTGTTGCACTTGCCTCATTCTGTTGCATGTGATGTTGATATTGTTGTGATGCCAACTTCATGTTGAATATTTCCAGCTTCGTGTTGATGTTGTTGTGATGTCAAATTCATTTTAATGTTGTTGGGATGCCATCTTCGTGTTGAAGATTTCCAGATTCATGCCGATGTTGTTGTGATTCCAACTTCGTGATGATGTTGTTGAGATGCCATCTTTGTGTTGATGTTGATGTGATATCATCCTTGTGTTGTTATTGATGATGATGTATCAACCTCATGTTGATGATGATGTTGTTGTTGATGTTGTATCAGCCTCGTGCTCGTGATGATGTTGTACCAGCCTCATATTGGTGATATTTGCATGCTATTGATGTTGATACTTCAGCTCCTTGTTGAAGATGATGATGATGATGCCACTTCAACTTCTTGTTGAAGATGATGATGATGATGTTACTTTAGCCTCACGCTAAATATGATGATGATGTTACTTTATCCTCATGCTAATGAGGATGATGATGCTACTCCAGCTCCATGATGTGAACGATGATGATGAGAAAAAATTACGATGATTTATAGATGTGCCATTCAGTGTTCCATATGTTGTTAATGTTGTTTCCCTCTCTCTCTCCTGATGATGTTATAGAATACATTTCTTGTCAAGGGGGAGTGTTGAAATATTGTAACTTCAATGAGTATTCTATTTATTATTGAGTCATTATTCATTAATCAATCCCCTTTTGTGGATTGATCATGTTGGGCATTGTAATTGAATAAATCCCCTTTTGCGGATTGGTCAAAACCTAATTCTATTATGCAAATTAAGAAGTCTCCCCCAAGGCCCAATTAAGGTGGTTTTAACCACTAAGAAGACAAATCGGCCCTACCTAGTGAAGAGACACAATTTCAGCACCTACCAATTTTCATAAATAGAGGAATCCAATGCCTCATTATATCATTCACTCATCAAGTGTGCAAATTTGGTAGCTGCAGTTGGGAGAAGAAGGAACATAGAGGCACATTGCTCAGTGTTGGATATTCTCTAGTCTTTTGGTTTATTGTCTTGGAATTGTATTGTATATCTATATTAAGGAAGTCTTGTTTGGTTTTCTCCCCCATGAGGGTTTCCCAGGATAAATGTTGTGTATCTTATGATTGTGTTTCTCTCAGTGATCCTACAAATGTTATTGTTATCTAGTAAATTGAAAAGAAACCTAATAATAGCTCAAAACTTAACATAGTGATCCACACAACATCAGACACAATTAGACAGGGGTAGAGATGCAAAAGAATTGAAGAATACATGTAAATAATCTTTTGAATGATTTTCATATACATCATATTTTTACACGAGGAAACACCATGAAGAGAAAGAAGAGGGTTACAGATAGGGGGAGAGAGAGAAAAAAAGAGAATTACCCTCTTCCATTGATGCCAAATGAGGAGAGAGAACAAAGGAATGTAAAAAGAGAACAAATGCATGACGAAAGGGGGAGAAATGGTCATAGGGGGAACGATGGCAACAGGAAATGGTCACATGGGAGAAATGGTCACAGGGGGGTGATGGTCACAAGAAATGGTCATAGGGGGAGAAATGGTCACATGAGGTGAGATGGTCACATGCAATGGTCATAGGGGGAGCATGAGTAGGAGAATGAGTGTTACCATGCTATCTGTATTTCCACAAATTCCAAAGAGGGAGATTTTTGAAAGATTGGTTTTCATTGATGTCAAACCTTGAAGGAGTATAGTAGCCCCAAATTCATGGTTATGGGACCCAGAGTTGGTTGAGGAATATGGTCACAAAAGATGGTGTAAATTTTGGTAACTCACTCATGGATGGATAGTCCTTGTTGTGATATTTTTGGTGATAGGTGGTACAACATGTAGTTTGTCATGGTTGAGGAGTTATGGCCTTGAGAAGTTATAATCCCCAAAGAATGGTAAAAAATCCCCTAGTTGGTTACAAGTATTTAATGAATGGGTAAAGCGTTTGTAACAAGAAATTATAGAAGTCTCTAATATTAACAAGAGAGGTTACCTAGAAAAATTATAAATACACCTCAAGGACTTATTCACAAGTACATTCATTCACTCATTATATTGAATATATTCTAGTGAACTAGTGATCTATTTGGAAAGTTAGTGGCGAATAAATATGAGGTAGAGACAAGAGAGGAGTGCGAGAGTTTCGAGGGTACAGAGGAGAGTGAGAAGACCTAAGGAAACCCTAGTTTAGTTGGACCTCGTGGGTCAGAATACAAGTGTCCTACGAGGCACCCCCATGGGTTTCTTAGGTATCATCACGCGAGGACCCACATGACAAGATGACTTAGTCCTACAAGGAAAGTACAATTTTGGGGGTTTTTCTGATACCAAGTCCCAGAAGTCAGAAGTGAGCCTACATGTCAGATCTACTGTGTATCAGGTCAGCTACATAGATATCGATATTCTTATGTGTTTATTGTGATGGTTATACTTGGTTATGGTATGATACATGCTTGAGGTATAATTGGTTTAACTCATGATTGAGGTACATCTTGGCTACATGGTTGATAGAGGTATATTCATGTATCTAGTTATGATAATACTGTTATGGTTCAAATTTTAGATGTGGATGTATGGTTGAGTTATACAATTATGTATGGTGGCATATGCCTGAGGCACATGATTTGGTTCTTTGAGGCTCTTCATTGATGATATGATACAAGTTTATACATGATTGATGCTTTGGTATTTGATATTGGTTCTATATGTGGTTGATGCTTTAGTATGTGATGTTATTGTATCTACATTTTCCATATCTTATGGTACATGATTGATGCATGTTATACTCCATTTGTTGGTACACAATTGATGCATGGTATGGTACAGGTTTTGGTATAGTAGGTTGACGGTACAGTGACAATTACAGGTTGATGGTACAATGACAGTGAAAGGTTGGATACAGTGACAAGCTAACAGGTTATAGGTTGATGTGACAGTGGTAGTGACAGTTACAACGAGTTTGGTAGTGGAAGTTTTTCTACATATATATTTCAAGGAGGTAGGATAGGGTAAGGAAAGGGGGTTGTAGCTTCCATCATGTTGGTGTCGGAGAACTCAGGTAGTTGGAGCTTGCTTCAGGTTGGAGCTTGAGAATCAAGGGGTTGTAACCTCCTTTTGGTTGGAGCTAGAGAATTTAGGGAGTTGTAGTTTCCTTTGGGTTGGAGCCTAGAAATAGAGGATCATAGCCTCCTTATAGTTGTAGCTAGAGAATTGGGAAGTTGGTGCTTCCAATGAATGTAATCTTTGATATGTAATAAAGCATTATGTGGTTTTCTACCATTTGGGTTTCCATGTAAATTATAGTGTATTGTGTATTTTATGTGATGCTTATGTTTATGTGCTCATGATACATTGATGATATACTATTTATTGATACATTGATGATATACTACTCATTAAATTGAAGTTTATATAATGTGGTTAAAAGTGATAAAACTACTAATATTGATTCACCCCCCTTTCAATTTTCCAACAACAATTTCATTTAATACTTCAAATTCCCTTTTAATTAATATATAACAATATATAATATATATATTATTAAATATAACAATGTGCTTTTATAGTCATGAATTTAGACAAGTCACAACTTATGAATGGTCATGAATCAAGTTGTACGACTGCAATTTAATGGAATGCCTCCTTTAATATTATAGTACGAGATAATTTTAATTTTGTACGATAGATATGGTAGACTGTACAACGATTATCATATGACATTGGAGGGGAGAAAATAGGTCGACGAGTGAAAATCTGTAAAAATTGGCAACTGGTTGTACAAATGATGTTTTTGTAATTAGTAAATTGTATGGTTTGCAATTAATTATTCAAGTGTGATTGTATGGATGTGCTTAGTACTAGTTGTATAACACATCAATTATTTATGTAGATGTGCAATGAATGTAATTTTACATGTATCTATAATTTGTATGGTATAGTTTGAGCATAGTACGACAACTGTGGTTATGGCTGTGTTGGAACCTTCATTTTTGGATTTGAAGTTGTGCAAGAAGGACTACAGTCCTAGTTTTTGTTTAACACGAGTTGTGCAAGATACAAAAGAAGTTGGACAGTGGATCAAGGAAAAGAAACTGAAATCGGTTGCGGAAGGGACAACACAACACCAACGATGCAAAAGAAGTTCAAATAGAACAAGAAAGCATGCGGGCCCAATGACAGAAGATCCCACTCAACATATATATCAGATGAATATTATTTTAAAAGAGTTGAGTTAGGTTGGGTTGGGTTGGGTTGGATAGTGTTGATAGGTTGAGTTTTTTTGTTGTTATTTGGATGTTGTTGTTGGGTTTTAGTTGAGAAAAGGTTCTATAAATGTAATCTGTATATAATTTTGGGTAGAAAGATCTCAACAACATGAGTCCAGAGTCAAAAGTATGTAACAAAGTACCAATTTGTATCTTTGATATTGTATTCGATAAGTTCTAAAGATAATACATGAAGAAGGAACCTGAATTTTGAAATATAATGTGTCATTCTGTGTTTATTCTTATGCATTGTATCTTTACAGTATTTATTTATTCTTGATGATATCCATATGATATTTTTGTGTATGAATGTTTTTCGCAACTTAAGTATCTTTAGTTCCAGTATGCATGAGTTCAAATATGTTCTATAGTTGGTCTATATTGCGAAAGATAATGGTGAATCTTGAAGGTTTTGGGAACCCACCTAAGTATTCTTCTTTCCCTTCCCTATCCTTCTGACTTGGTTGTGATTTGGGTGAGACTTCTTCTCTTCGGAGGTGATGAAAATGCAAATTCTCTAGACTACACGGTACCTTTTGTTGGTAACCTGAGAAGGACCTTGGTCTGATCAATTTCGCGCCAAAAAAATGGTTTCATTGTCGGGACTTGTGTTAAAAGGGAACCTATAGGGAGAATGCTTCTATAGATTCTCAGATCTAATATTCACCACCGGTGGGAGATAAATTGTGATGCCTTCATATGGAAAGAAGCAGAGCTGAGAGGAAAATATATGAAATATACACGGGAGGTAGTCTTTTACTCAGAAAGATTGAGCGACTAGTACGAGATTTTCTAGGTTAAGTTCTCGGAATAACTTTTCCACTAGATATATAGGCTCCAAGAAGCTCTAGAATTCCAAGAATGAGTCAAGAATATCTGCACTGGGATACAAGAAATATCACAACACTTCATCGGTTGGATAGTATAGTAACACGAGCAATCGATTTCTGGGTCAAGACAACACTAGAAGGATACATATTGAGTTTGCAGCTGAGAATCAACAATATTTTTCATGGGAAAAAGTGGATTTCAAGTAACACACAAGGGGAAGACTGTTGAGAGAAACACCCTGTGGGTCAAGGTTTTCTTGATAGAAGAGGGGATGTTGACTATGTCCCTGACTGAGATGGCAATGTAAACACCCTTTCTTAGGGTGGGGTGAGTTTGGGGTGGAGTCATGGATTGAGACAGGGGAGAGGGTTCTTTGAAAAACAGGAGGAGTAGTAAGAAATGGACTGAAGAGATGAGCGAGACTTAAAAAGAGATACCATAGTTGAGAAGTGGTGGCATGGTAAGATAAAGAAAGAAGTAAAACAGTCTGAGAGGTTGTGGAAAGAAGTTGGACTAGGAGAAGTAGAGGAAGGACATATGTAAGAGTTGTGGAAGATGAGAAGACTGGAAAGACTGGCCAATCAAAGATTAAGTGAGAGAGAAGTGCAAAGAGAAATAAGTCTCCAGGAGGGTGGACAATATGGAGAAGGTGAAAAAGTAAGGGAAAAAGAAGCTGGCCTGGATATTGAAGAAGAAAGAGAATATTCATCCCCGATGCTAGGAAATATTGGGAATCTGACTAAAGAGATCGCCCCAGGGGATGAGAATGAGACCCCCCAGATCAAAGAAACCTACCCTGAAGCCAGTGGTGCCAGTCCTGAATCACCCATACCCCAAGTGTCTTCTATACAAGTAGTAAATTCTATACTACCTTCTTATGCTATTTATGTTCCAGTACAACCAGTTAGTCAGTCACAACTAGGAAGCGCGAGTATTGGGAGGATATTGGGATCCCTCGACAGGTCACAACCAAGAATGTTAGGTTTTATTTTGGTAGGAGCAGTAAGATAAACAATGGATGGTAATGCGGGAGGTTTGATTGCTCGATACCCAGAATTATGGGGTAAGGGAGACAAAGATGTTGAGTAGCATTGGTTCTTATGCGAAGCAATTTGGAGGTCTAGAGGGACTCTGGATGCGAATAAATTGGTGGAGTTCCAAAATACCTTGAGAGGTCATGCTCTCAAATGGTACATGAAGGTTACTGAGCCAGGAGTGCCTGGAATGCAAGGTCAAGCATTTACACTTCATCAAGTACGAACAAAGTTCATAGTGGAGTTTAAGCTACCTCAACCAGAACAACAAGCTCTATCTAAGTTGTGTGAGATTCAACAAAGGGAAGGTGAATCAACCTGGGAATACATCCAAAAGTTTAAAGATGTTATAGGGAGGTTAGTGCATCTAATTCATGAGGAACATCAAAGAGAATGGTATATTCAAGGATTGCTACCTCTGATGCGTATTATGTTAATGAAAAAATGGATAGCCACTTTGACAGATGCCTTGGAACAATCAATGAAGATTGAAGCCATGGAAGGATAACTGGGGAGCCTGAGAGTGACCAGACCCCAAACAGATGAAAATTTGGTGAAACTACAAGGGAAAATATCAGCGCTTACAGAGAAGATTCAAGAATTGACAATACCTAGACCAGGATGACCGTAGGTCTGGTGTACCAGATGTTACACAGAAGGACATCTAGTGAACAAATTTCCATGAATGAGGGGAATGGAACCTCCTTAGAATCCGATGGGACCTTCATCAGGACCATGAGAGGATTTGTGCAAGTATCTATGAATTTACCATTTCTAGGTAGTCAAGCAACACCATCAGTTGAGTATTGTGATATTTTCTGAATCCATGGGCATGGGCCAAGAAAGTGCCCCATTATTCATAAGTATTTAATAGTATCGAATACTAGGCACTGCGAGTTTTTTCTCATCTACCACACATACTAACAATCAGTGTAGAGCATTGGTTTCACTTGCGGACAAGTTGGATCGAACAACATTCAGGGTGAATGAAACCCCTCTGGGATTGGGAAGAGGTCAAGGAGGTGGAGCTAGATGAGACTTCATATGAGGAAGAACCAAGGGAATAGGACCAAGTAGATGCTACAATTGTGATGAGCAATGGAACATAGCTAGAGATTGTTCTCATCTGAGGAAGCCATGGTGCTCTCACTCCAGAACCAACAGACACTCAACTAAAGAATACCTAGAACTAATTGAAAACTGGGAAGATCAGGTATTTCAATGAGGAAATAACCTCATCAGTTTAGATATGAAGATATTTATTAAAGAGAAACTCCCCAACCTTA
>JASDQU010509590.1:26681-39392 GCA_032191745.1 Picea mariana
GATAAACTAACATTACATACCTCATGTTCATGCATGTACTTGGTAAGGGTTTCCTTTGCCTCATGGAGTTGAGTCTCCATCTCATGCAACTTTTCAAGAAGTTGGTCTTTCTCCTCCTTCATGGCCATCAACTGCTCTTGAAGGACAATGCTCTCTTCTCTATCTTTCCACAACTCTTGTATCATATCTTTAATGGTTAGAAATGCCTTAAACATCTCTTTGTCAAAGAACTTATATTCGGAAGATGTATGAGAACTATCCATGTTTGAAGCTTCCTCCATTCTTGCAAGATATCAAACTTCAACACAAAACTTGCACAAATACCAACAGCTAAATCTCAAGCTATCATTGGCAAATACATGAGAAAAACAAACTATTCTCTGATACCATCTGATCTGATAATAGAAGGCTGAGGCTGACTTGTTATGCTATGCAAGCACCCTCTACTTCAATAAAATAAACCTTATAGGACCTTGCTTCATGTGTTAAAATATGCAAGATGGTTTATGTGTTAAGTTCATGTTTCTTCTTTTCAATGTTCTTGTGGGAGGAAGTGTTCTTTTAAAAGGTTAATTAGGTTCTATAAACCAATACAAAGCAACATAAAGTGCAGCAAATAACACAAAAAACTCACAACAATAACAAGACGATAAAGGAGTTCACCCCTATCTGGGCTACATCTCCTTGAGCCTCCTTTAATGGAATTGGCTCTTTGGGATTAGTTTGTCAAATGTTATTTTACAAGCTTCTTCTCAACTCCATTGGATTTACAGACTGTACCATTGGGTTCAGAATACATAAAAACCCCAAAAATGACTATTAGAACTCTGAAAATGGATCTTGTCTCATCCAATCATGACCTCTTCTACATGTGGCCTCCAAGCTTCCCTGAGCTTCTCTGTGGAAAAAACACCTGTAAAAGTCCTTCAATGGATCTGAAACCTATCACAATGTGTTGAGAGCATATCAATTAGTCAAAAATGATATTTAAATCACAGAAAACAAGCATAGGCTCATCTATGCATGGCCTCAAACAATGAGGACTTCAAGCTCCCTTGAGCTTCCTCAAACTTCAATGGTGAAAAACCTGCAAAAGAAGTCTTCAAATGCCTATGAAAACAATGGACTTAGAATGTCCAAAAACCCCTAGCTGGGCTTTTTCAGCACCTCATTTGGCCAAAAACTCAAGAAGTTGGGCCTCCTGCCATTTTTCCCTTCAATCTTCCTGTCTCTGGTTCGCCATTTCGCACCTGTGTGTGAGTAACCTAGCTTCTGGATGTTTTCCATGCCTAAACCCAGCACACATGCACCTTTCGAAATTGGTGCCAAAATGTCGCACCGTTAGCGGAATTAAAGCCCCCAAGGATGGAGGTGTTGGGCACATGGGGGACCATATGGCCACGTCCCGCGCATAAAAAGGCTAACCGTTCTTTGGTTAATTCTGGGCTCGACAAGTGGCGGGCACAAATGGTTTGTATGACCATTTTCAAAACAAAAACTACGCGCATATATGTGGCAAGGGTCATATGGGGGTGGCGCATATAACCCCGGGCTTTAAACCATAACTCTGCGCCCTCCGTATACATATAATGGTCATATGTAACAAACACAATATAACCACAGGTTTAAATGTTAAAACACCGCACGCAAACCATCGGAGGTAGGGTCATGTGAACGGAAAATGTGACAGGGGGTTGACTGTTGTAAAATCCTGCACGCCAATTATTACAAGGTTTGGTCGTATGAATTACAACCCCGCACCCATCGCATTGTGAATGGTCATATGAGGAACCGTAATAAGACCATAGCTATACATTTGAAACCCCCCACGTGCGATATACATATGGCCACATGCAATAAACTATGTGACCGCGGGTCGGGGCTAAGCCCTGTCTCGACCCCCCGCCAAAATTTACACAATGTAAATTCATATAATTTTAAAACCATATCAAATACAAGGAACACGCGGTGGCATGTTGGCTAGCAAAGTTTCATTGAAACATTGTATAGTGGGGGAGGTCCGGGGGTCGAACCCCGTGGCCTCCATAAAATTTTATACGACCAAATAGCCAAACCTGGGGTGCCACGTGGCAGCCCTTGATTGGGCCACGTGGCACCCATCCATTCATCCAAATGATGCCAGGTGTCAAAACTTGATTCGCCCATCTGTCAACCATTAAATGCCTGCCACGTCAACTACCACGTGTGAGTCGTATGACCTCTGCTATGTCACCATACGGACTGTATGGACAGGTACAGTCAGCATCAAATTTTTGCCTGTTTGGCTCGGCGAAAAGATCACGATATCTTCTCCATACGAACTCCGTTTGAGAAAGTAAATATGCCGTCGAAATCAGGAAGACGAGACAGATGCAATGGCACCATTTTCGTCGCATTCCGAGCACTCTGAAAATTGAGCTAAAATTTGCCCCCTGGTCCAGATTCTGATCATAGATAGCCTATTGCGAGAGTATGAGGACTTGTTGCCAAAGACATTTTCAGAGATAAAAGGGATTAAAGGAGCTATGGGAGAGATGAAAATTGAACTAAAACCAGGATCAAAGCCTGTAAGGCATAGGCCATATCGCCTTAACCCCAAAGTGAAAGAGAATGTTAAGAGAGAAATAGACAAGATGTTGGAAGATGGACTTATTTTTGTAGTGGAAGAAGTAGAATGGGTTAGCCCAATATTCATCCAGAGAAAGAAAGGCACAGAGGACATTAGGGTATTTTTATACTATAGAAGCCTTAACTCTTCCTATATGCATGACCCGTTCCTAACACCTTTTACTGATGAGATGCTAGAACAAGTTGTGGGGAAAGAGTCTTACTCATTCACAGATGGATTTTTGGGGCATCACCAAGTAAGGAGTGTTGAAGAAGACAAAAATAAGACCACATTCATAACAAAATGGGGGTCATTTACATATAATGTGATGCCATTTGGCCTAAAGAACGCCCCTGCAGTTTTTTCCTAAATTGTAATAGCAACTTTCCAAGAATTTAGCCACAATTTTTTAGAATTCTATATGGATGATTGGATGATATATGGTCTGCTCAAGGAGCATGTAGCACTACTATGTATCGTGTTTGATAGATGTAGAGAATTGCAGATATCGTTGAACCTCAGAAATTGCATCTTATGTGTACCACATGGAAATTTGTTAGGCCACATAGTATGCCAAGAAGGTTTATTGGTAGACCCAGCCAAAGTTGCAGTGATTGTGAACATGTCACCACCTACAAGTGATAATTAGTTGCACTCCATGTTGTGGCACACAGGGTACTATCACAAATTTATCAGAAGGTATGAAAATATCACCGCACCTCTGGAAAATCTACTAAATAAGGCTGAAGTGTTCCAATGGACCCTAGAGTGTGGTAAATCATTTGTAATCTTAAAGGAAAATCTTATCACAACACCTATTCTGATATTTACAAACTGGTAAAATGAATTTCACGTGCACATAGATGCATTAGGTATTTCCTTGGGAGCCATATTAGTGCAACCAGGAGATGGAGCCATGGATCATCCTATTTATTTTTCTAGAAGGAAGTTGTTTCAAGTTGAGCACAACTATACAACCATAGAAAGGGAGGGTTTATCCATGATCTACGCTTTGAAAAAGTTCAGAAATTATCTGTTAGGATCTCATTTTAAGTTCTTTACTGATCATTCTACATTAAAATATCTAGTTAACAAACCTGTGTTGGAAGGAAGAATATGTTGATGGTTTCTACTGTTTTGGGAATTTTCTTTTGAAGTGATCATTAAGCTTGGAAGATGCAACATCGAGCATGATCACTTATCTAGATTAGAGTCAGGAGAAAGTGGTGGAGTAGTTCATGATCATCTCACAGATGCAGACCTGTTACGGGTTGAGGACATACCAGAATACCTGGAGGACATAACATTCTTTTTAAGTACATGGGCCTGCCCAGAAACGTGCTTCACAACTCAGAAATGTCATATGGTGGTTAGACCCACAGACTATGAATTGATTGCAGGGAAATTGTACAAATTGGGACTAGATAGTATCCTCAGGAGATGTGTCTTAGATGATGAAATCCAAGACATACTCTGGGAGTGCCACAGTGGACTTGCGAGAGGTCATGTTGGAGGAAAGGCCACTGTGAAAAAATTCCTCCAAGATGAACTATGGTAGGCCACACACTTCAAGGATGCAAAGGCATATTCTAGATCATGCGATGTTTGTCAAAGAGTGGGTAAGCCATCATGATGAGATGAATTACCTCTTCAACTAGTTTGAGATTTACAAGCATTTGATAAGTTGGTGGTTGAATTCATTGGGCCGATCAACCCCACAACTAAGAATAGAAAGGCTAGGTATATTATTACCACATATGATTACCTTACCCATTGGGCTGAGGAAACAATTTTCCAAGATTGTTCGACTTATACTTTTGATAGGTTCATTTTTGAAAATATTATCACTCAGTTTGGATGTCCCAGGAGTCTAACTAGTGATCAGGGAGATCATTTCATCAGTAGTACAATAGCAAAGCTTACAACATAGTTCTTTATCCAACATCATAAAAGTAGTCCCTACCACCCCCAAGCCATTGGAACAACGAAAGTGTTTAAAAAGATTTTGTAGAGAGGATTAATGAACGTTTGTTTCTTAAATGAGGAATATTAGGATGACATAGTTCCAACAGTGTTATGGGCTTATAGGACAAACACAAAGAAAATCCACAAGTACACTCCATTTCAACTAGTTTATGGGAAAGAGGTTGTGGTACCTATAGAATTCATTACTCCAAGTTTGTACATTGCACATATTACACACATGTCAGAGGATGAATCGGTTGTGCATAGGCTCATGGACTTACAAGAACTTGAAGAGGCCAGGTTTTTAGCAGACTTTCATTAGTCAGTTGAGAAAGCAAGGCAAAAGGCTTGGCATGACAGACACATTAATACCAAGGTATTTGTGCAAGGAGATAAGGTCCTACTTTATGGAAGTCGGTACCAGAAACATCCAGGAAAGTTGCACATGCATTGGTTGGGACCATTTATAGTTGTGGATATCTGACCTTTGAGAGTAGTTTGACTCACACAACTGGATGGTATGTTGTGACTAGGGTTGGTGAACGACGCTCACATAAAAGCCTATATCTTTCAAAGTTGAGCTAAAGGATTGTTGCTCTAGTCCGAAGGAGAATGCATAATAATTAGATTTGAGTTGTTTTCTTTCAATTTCTGAGAATTTAGTTAATAAATTTGAAGAGTGCATTGTTGCGCCATGACATGTAGTTCATTTTTTTCTGTCTAAGTATTGTTTGATGTAGAACTTCTTACTCAGCAACATCAGAACATAAGAGCTATGAAGATATTAATGATAGTCATTAAATATGGCGGGGACCCTTTTGTGGTTGAAGGGAGAGCGAATCCAGACACAATCCTAGTCCATGTGTCGCACTAACCCAGTCCAGTCACAACCTTTATTATTGTTGTAGTACCTCGTCTAAATTCAGTTAAACCATAAAGTTATGATACACGAATATGCCATCGGTATTCGCACCAGGACTATTACCCATTAAATAGTAAGGTATGGAATCGGCCATGTCCATGACCAACTTGCCCAGTAAATGCTGAGATCACCCGAGAGATTTAACCCATTAACCAGCCCCATCGAACAACTCAAATCCAAGTTGTGTATATAGGGTAATGATGAATAATAGTTATTACAAAACTTTCCAGCTAATCACGAGTATAAGGTTCTGTGAGTTCAGTGTAGGACACATTGTTTCCTAAAGAGAACTTAGTGATTTGTGAATTCTGAAGTGTGAGCAAGCCTATGTAATCCCTCAACCCGTAGTTGTGATCCCCAATCCCCATGTCGCCTGCAAAATTTATGGATCGTTCAGACTCACCATGCTAAGAGCTACAGGGAGTCGAAGTGTCATTTCAAAGGATGCAATACCAGATGAGCCCTATGACCCCCGGGTCGAGATCTTGGGTGATATCAAAGGAATGGTCAAGCAAGTTAAGCTCCTCGATCTTGAATTGATAGACCAGATCTTGTTCCCTCAAATGAACATTGACATCTTCTAGAGTGTCTCTTTAGATGAGTTGGGAGGCATGCAATTTTTGCTAAATCCCAAGTTTATTAATTTCTTCAAATCTACCATCATGAACCTCAAGAACTTACTAGTTTGCGACACCACTGGGGAATTTGCGAGGTGTACCAAGTTTCTGATCAGCAGGGTACATGACATAAGCATGTTGTTCAATAGGAGATATCTAATCCACATAGAAGACATCCACCAACTTACGGGACTATCCATAGAAGGGGAGGATGTGTCTAAAGGTTTCTAAGGTACCACAAGCATGGAAAGAATAAGGGGGACCCCAGTCTATATGAGAGGTTCGATACAAAAAGGGGGGCTTCACAACCAAGATCGATCCCATACTACTTGAGACTGTCAGGACCAGTTGCTACATAATTGCTAGCAAAGTCATGAGGTCCTACTACAAGGGAGAATGCACACTAGATGATTTATCAGTGGCATGTTTTTGTGCCAATGGAATTTTCTTTAACTGGTGCAGCTACCTATTGGAGGAAATCCTTGTGGCCTGTGAAGAATCCTAGGAGAAAGGAGGTACTTTCACCTATGAATATTTGTTACTCGCATTTTCAATGCTGAAGTGGATGCCACCCACTAGGAGACCACTGTCGCCAGCAAACAAGGGGCGCTTTGAAAAAATGTTCGAGCCTTGGAATTCAAGGTTGGACTCAGAGAACATAGCCTTCAACAACATGACGTTCTCCAAGTCGTACAATAGGTTGATCGACGCAACACAAAGGTTTCACATCCTGTAGGAGCTACTCAACTACAATAGGCATAACATTGCATTTAGAATGAATCGCCACCACACATTTGTATGGCCAAGATATGCCAACAAGGAGGAATTCCATTTTCTCATGCTACCATTATATTTGGATGAGGAGGCCTTCAAAAAATAGGTTATTTTGTGGCTTGGAATCAAACGTAACCCGCGCAAGTCGGGGATGCATTACATTCTACCTGCGGAGCTACTAAAGAAGAGAGGCTAGGAAGCAGGGGTAGGACCGAGCTTGGGCCTAGAGGTACAAAATAAAGAAGCCCCAAAATAGATAGACCCCAACAAAGAGGAAGAGATGCATCCAGTAGAGCGCAAAACGAGGATACTACCGATGTTCTCGCAACTGTTGGAGCAAGCCATGTTGATAGGTAAGGATTTCAACGAGATCCTCAGTGTTGCATTCATTACAGATCCAGTGGCCAAGAAACTAGGATAGGAATATCACCGAGAAAGATTCTGAACCACCAACCCATTTAATCCACCATCCCCCGCACTCACTCAGTGGCTCAAGTAGCCCATATCATAGAAATTCAAGATGACCCTAAGCCTGATACCACTCCATCCCCCACACTCCTAAATTCCCTAGTCCAAACCCAAAAGTAACTGAACAGAGGATACAACTAACTGGCCCAAACCATGAATCCTAGGACCAATAGATCATACCCTTTGTGTCGATCCAGAAAACTTTGTCTTCGACGGAGATGCAAAGAGTAGATAAGACACAAATTCGAGGTCCCCAACATACTTCCTCAATGACTAAGGTTGAGGGTGTTATGACTAGTGCAACCCAGGAAGCTGAGCTCCACAAAGAAGAATAGATACCAGAGGTTCAGAAGGAACTTGAGATGAATTCACGAAAAAGCACGACATCAATGTAGGAACAAATGGAGCTAGTCCTCCAAAACCCTCAACAATGCGCAGAGTTGTTGCAACTATATTTGTCCAGGATAGAAGTTCTAATGCTCCTTCCATCAACGTTGCAGTTGAGGCTTGCGCCAAGACCATCGACAGGAGAGGAGGAGGTGGAGATTCCCTCAAAGCATTCAATGTACAGTGGAATTCCACTACATGTACGAACACCCAGGGATGCTACCCCCTCCACCGCTGACCGTGCACAGTGGCCAACATCACAGCTAGTTAGAATGATCAGGGATTCAACTCATCAACTAGAGTAGAGGATCCAACAAGATAAAATGACTGTAGAGTTTGCAAAAGAGAAAGAACTCCTCGCTCAAGCACACAGAACAAAGGAATAATTCTGCAAGATCCAGGAAGAGAATAAACTGGAACACGTCTAGGATAGGCTTGCTAAAGCCTAGCCAAAAATAAGGAAGGTAGCACCCCAACTGCTAGAATCTAGTGCTACATGAGAGCCTGAGCACTAGATCGAAGTACTCTAGGGATCATGGTCATAGATGGCCATACGTTCAGAGAAGCGGGAAGAGCAGTTGCGTAAGATTCATCAAGGAGAAGAGAAGCAACCTTGGAAGTTGTAATAACATATGGAGAAGGTAGTGATGGAGGGAAACAATGCTCGAGCAACACTACACAAGCACACAACTGAGTGCATGGAGATATTCCGAGAATTCAACCACTGGATGGGAATTATAGTAAGGCAAAACCAAATCTTAAAGGATGTGCATGCAAGAATATAATTACTGAATGAATAATTTTCAGTCACCATGGACCCCCTGGAGAAACAAGAGAAGTTCGACCAAATCCAACAAGAGGATAATGAGTTGAATGCTCTATTTGAGGGGCAATCCGTAGCCAAGAAGGAGCTGCGTGAATTTCGACCTGTCATTCAGACTATGCATCAGGTATATGCTACAACAACCTATGAATGGAACTCTCTGGTCACATCCAATCCCAAAGGATGTATCATAGATGGGACCCAACAGTTTGTAGCCAAAGCCTCACTCCTTGCTAGGAAGTGGCAGGATAAAGTTGGGAGTTTCTAGGAAGTCAGGAAGCAAGCCTTAGATTTGGTCCCAGAGTTGGGACCTCTATTTGAATAGGAATATAAAGAGGAAACACAAGCATAAGAGAAAAAAAAATCGGAGAAGGAGGACAAGAGAAAGAAACAGTTACTCCTAGAAGCTGCGAAAGAGCCAAGCACTTAACTCAAGGGCGAGTTAAGGCTTGTGGTTGGAGATTGTTGGGCCCTTATTTTTTGGATTTGAAGCTGCACAAGAAGGAATACAATCTCAATTTTGATTTAACATGAGTTGTACATGCTATAAAAGAATTTGGACAGTGGAGCAAGGAAAATAAAAAAAAATTGGTTGCGGAAAGGGACAACGCAACACCAGCGAGCCAAAATCAGTTACAACAGAACAAGAAAGCATGCGAGCCCAAAGCCATAAGATCCCACTCAGCATATATATCATATGAATACTACTTTAAAAGGGTTGAGTTAGGTTGGTTTGGGTTGGGTTGGCTATTGTTGATAGGTTGAGTTTGTTGTTGTTAGTCAGATGTTGTTGTTGGGTTTTAGTTGAGAAAAAGGTTATGTAGATGTAATATGTATACAATTTTGGGTATAAATATCTTTTTGACATGATTCCAGAGTCATAAGTCTATAAAATATTACCAATCTATATCTCTGAGATTGTATTCGATAAGTTCTAAATATAATATATGAAGAAGGACCCAAAATTTTGAAATATAATGTGTCATTAGGTGTTTATGCTTATGCATTGTATCTTTACAATACTTCTTTATTCTTGATGAGATCCATATGATATCTTTGTGTATGAATGATTTTCACAACTTAAGTATCTTTAGTTCCAGTATGCATGAGTTTAGATATGTTCTATAGTTGGTCTATCTTGAGCAAGATCATGGTGAATCTTGAAGGTTTCGGGAACCCACCTAAGTATTCTTCTTACCCTTCCCTATCCTTCTGTCTTGGTTGCACTTCAGGTGATACTTCTTCTCTTAGGAGGAGATGAAAATTCCAGTTCTCTAGACTACATGGTATCTTTTTTTGGTAACCTGAGAAGGACCATGGTATGATCAATTCCGCGCCAACATGATGTTCAATTTTTATTTTTTCTTTCTAATTCTCCTTGGAAGTTCCCTTGTTTTTGTTTTTTTTTTTTTCTGAATTTGTAACGGAATAACTTTCTTAAAACAAAATTCATAAATTTATTATCTATAAATGGATAAGGGCCATATTTTTTTTCCTTGTGGACAAATACCCCTGAATCGGGGAAACTCCAAAAAGTTGGTGTGGCCAATGGCTGGTTCATACTACACACATCCAAAATATTTGGACTAGTATAAAGAAATCCATTTGGATAACATAATAATTGAATAAGAATGTATGAATATAAGATATGATATATTTACAATGATAATGAGGACCCATATATATACCCATGTAGGGGGCTCTCTTTCATGAAGATATGTGACCCTTCATTATGAGGTGTCCCTTAATTAGTAATTATTAATTATTCATTTATATTTATATTTTATATTGTTTATTACAAAGGCCATGTCAACATGTTGTACATTCCCTTCCCAATATTTTTTGTAGATTATCATATCATCAAAAATTACTCACACAAATTTTATGAGGAAGGGTTTGAAAATATAATTCATCAAGCTTTGAAATGTGGAAGGTGCAATAGTAAGGCCAAATGACATCACCAAAAAATCATAATGAGATTCATGTGTTCTAAAATTTGTTTTAGGGATGTATTCTTACCTCTTTTTTATTTGATGATGTAACACACTCAACCTCCTAAACCCTACTTAGGAAGGTGGGATGTCAAAATTCCTCTTCCTTTAATATTATGGTCTTGGGTTTAAATCCCTTATTCAACCTCTATATTGCGTGAACACATGGGGAATTCCTCTTCGTCTTCTACACCACAGTGTAGAGGTGTGTGTATTTGTGTGTGTGATATGGCAGTGACAAGTCTTTAGACTCGTCACCATCTCTCTCTCAACAAATCCTTTGGAAGAATGTGGTTACACAAACCATGTATAAACCTCCTAATTAGACGACACTAACTCACTCGAGTCAGTTATATCAATAGTCATCGGTGAGTTGGGTTCTTCTCCCATGGGGAAATTAGGTTATACAAGCTATAATTCATTCCTGATTGAACTTCTCCAATATATCCACTCCTGAAATATCCAATGATCATTGGGTGAGAAAATCAATGGCCCCAATTTACTCGACACCTTAATATTGTGCAAAGGCTAATGCCTTGCCTATTCTCCACTCAACACTTGGCCAGTGGGGTCTACAAGACATATAAAAGTGAGATATTACCAGTATGCCTCACCTGTAGATCAACATATCTTGTCCATTCAAACCTTTACCATCAGAAAATTCCCACTCTACGCCATCACATGACTTCTGGATCAAGAAATCCTTCAATGGATTTGATGATGATCAAACTCCCACATCTAAAAATCACAAATATATTAGATCTCACACCGACTCGGTGGAAGCTTGACATCGCTACTTCGACAAAGTTCCTCTTTCTGAGTGAATAAGAGACACCACTACTTCAACAAGGCCTCCTTCTGGGTGGATTGTTACCCAATCCAATGGTTCAGATCCCATTGGCTTCAACATCGATATATCTATATCTCTCCCCACTCTTGGGCTTTCAACATCACATGTCTTCATCGAAAATATGTCTTCTCCTTTTTACCAAACCTTGTTGAGATGTTCTCACCTGACATGATTTTCGGCTTAGCGCTCAACAGATTCACAATCTTGATATCATCACGTATCATCTATATAGATCAAAGTCTCTTCATAACTTGGATATTTTTCATAATAGTTTCACTATAGTCACATATTGTGGTTTGTCCCAAAGGATTCACCTTCCAACAAACATTCTCTAAGGCCCTATATCTTTATTGAATGGTCGGGATATGATATCCTCTCTGAATCAATGACCTAATGTTTTATCTGGGTAAAATAGGGATTCTAACTAGGCTAAGAGAATCTTCTAGACCTACCAAGTCCATGACTTTTCCTTGCATCTTTTTGTAGGTATTTGGACTCTACTCCCTAAGGATTTCAACTCACTTTCTTGTAAGGAAGAAACCTTCTACCAAGATCTCTAAATGAATATTTATATCCTACAAAATTTCCATTTCAAGACTTAGAGTGAACAAAGGGTTATCAACCTACACTTTCCTCCCTCATACGATTATCACAGTTAATTCATTAATATTTTAATAGGTGATTAAAACACTCCATTTCAACTCAGAATTAACATTCATTCATCATACATAAACCAATACCAAGAATAGAATGCACATCATAACCATTGATAGACATTCAATAAACATACAAAGAAAATACTGATCTTTTCAATGATGGTTCCAACCAACCAACCGATTGAGGGTGAATGCATTTCCACCAAATTGTAGGTTGTGATTTACTTTGTATTTCTACATCAAGCCACCCATGTTCCAGGCCATGATACCACCAGGGGACTCTCACAGTTGAATATCAAGTCAAGGAATGGATCAAGAAGGTTACTCTCCTTCAATCCATTGGAAATAGAAAAATTTATCCTCTTCCCACTGATCTTAGGGAATCCATTAGTATATCGGGCACCTCACATCTTGATTTCCTCTACACAAGGGATTCCCTTCTTTGCTACATAGTCCCTTGACGACCTCCCCTTATGATTGTTGATTTCTTTCCATCAAGCACCAAGTTGCAACCCTCTTTGCTCTAGTATGGATATGGGTATTCTCTATTCCAAGGTGACCATTCAAGTCTTTGGAAAGCTTCTTATTTTACTCAGGAAAACTTCCCAGTTATTATATTTTTCAAGTTTATATGTGTGAGCTTAGTCTGC
>JASDQU010509591.1:12728-24092 GCA_032191745.1 Picea mariana
AAAAAAAGTGTGTTAAAAATGATATTTTCCACTATATATAAAATGTATGGAACTATATATGAAAAATCTTAATTTCAAAAAAATAAATGGTGTAGAACATTTTTAACGTTGGATGAAGCATAGAAATATGATTAAAAACACGATTGAATACAAATACAAATACAAATAAAAATAAAATAGAAAAGTTTGAAAATAGGTGAAAAAACATCGTTGAGAAAAAAAAAATTGAACAATTTGAAAATAAGTGAAAAAACAACCATTTAGAAAAATAAAGTGGAAACCTTATGTATCAGGAAATTAAAATATCAAAAAACCACCTAAAAATGGAGGGGGGTGGTACCGGTAGCACCATTTTTAAAAATGTGGTAAAACACTTGACCCCCCCAAAAACGAGAACTCTATAGAGTTTTCGTTAAGTTGGTAACTATGTTATGAGTTCTCAAAGGTATAAGGGAACATTTTTCTTGCTACGCCTTAAAGTTGGTAATCTTATCTCCAATATAAATTTCTTGATATGATCCTCGGTCAGGTCAGAGGTTTCATGATCAAATTTTGGGAGAATTTTTTCTAGGTTCCTAGGAAAATGGTGCAATCTCCCTAGTACGGCTAGAGAATCCCTATCCAACCATGGCTGGTTGTTTACAGGTTGTTTGTGACCCTCCAAAACTTCTCCAATATTATTTTCCTTTTTATTTGACTCGTTATCTGAATTTTTTGAATTATAACTTGCTTCCTCATACTCTGAATCATCTTTGATAGAATGAGTACTTGTTGGTGGGGTGATGAGAGGAGTTTCAAAAATGAAACTCAGAGGTTGTTCAATTTCCGCAAGAGAAAATATATCATATCTTCTACCGTATGAAAAAAGGTGTGATATGGGGTATCGACAACCTCTCTTCTATTTTGTGTCATGTGGGGGAGAAATGAAGCTAACGATAATGCTCTGATCTGTCGAGCGTAAGCTCTAGTAATCCTTATAAATGCATTTATTTCATTGTGAGGAATTGCATAAGCTATGTTTGGGTGAAGGTATGAACTGCCTTCAGTATATGGTGACTCACTTTTAGTAGGGGTACCTTAAATATTAAGGTTGTTCTCAGAGGGACTAGGCATGCATGTGGGATGTTTTGAATCTGTAGGATATTTGAGATGTGTTTTTGTGTAAAGAACTATTTTTACTAACCACTCATTCATTCAATCCCTCCTTCTAGAGCTAGTTCTATTGTAGGTCAAAATTCCCTTTAACTCAACAACAAGAATCACGCCCAGAGACGAGGCCCAATTAGACTCTTCCCTATTTTGGATGACATGATTCTCTAGATGGATGATCTGACAAGTTTCTATGGGCTTTACTATGTTATCAAATAGGTATTTATAGACTATTTTCTATTTATTTATAAGTTTATTTATTGAGTGTTTGATGACTGAATTCTTAAGAAGGTCGGGTTTAGGATAACCTCTTACCAACAACATGTATATGAAACTTCTCTTCAACCAATATCAAACAATAATATTTCCTTATTGATTAAGAAACAAACATCATCTAAGAAAAGGAATACATATGCAAAAATAACAAATAACCGGAAACAATTCTAGTTATTGTATAACACAAATTTTGTAACACCATCATATTGATGCCAATGTATATTCAGTGATTGCAACATTTCAAGATAACTTAAACACACTTACTGTCATACTAAATCTCTTGTAGTAGTCAGAAACAAAGTAGAACAATCCACAAATTATGTTACTCCACATGCTTTGGAAAAAAAAAACTATCTTCGACTCTACATGAGCTTCTAAATTAGACTTCAAAATAATTCTATGTTTGAATCTTTTCTTATTACCAAACTGTTGACCCTTCAAAACGAGGTCGACCTCTTTAGTTATGAAAAAACCACATGAAAAAAATAGCAACAAAATTTTTTTAACTAAAAAAAATAGAAATAGATCTTCATAGGTATGAAAGTATGGAAATTGATGTTGATTCATCAGCATGTTGAGGTTATCCTTCATTTCCATGAATCAATATATGAATTGATCTATCTCAAAGATTAGATGTCATAGGGACTAACATGCTCATATTGGTCTGTCATAGATTCTGTTCACTTTTCCATTTTCAAGTGCTTGGATCTACCGAATCTTTGCTCCAAATTTTGCATCAAACTCTTTGAACTATTGTACTATAACATGTAAATCGACGAAATCATCAGGAGTGTCGAATTCTAGGAGTTGAAGTTCTATCATCCTCTATTTTATGTTGTTCTAATCTATGAGACACTCCTCCCATCTCTCCTGCATTTTCTATTGTGGTTCAATTACCAATTATACCAAATATTATGTTGCTACCATGTTCCTGACTAAGATCCCACCTGCAAGAGTTCTAATGCCATGTTCTTCTTCCCATTGACCCTTTTGGATTTCTCTGATATACTTGATTTTTTCTAGTATTTTATGATCCTTCTCCAACCATATCATAATTTATTTATACGCTACAAGGCCAAGAAAATATTCCTCTTGGTAGCTTATGATCCTAGTCATAAAAACCTCCATATTTGATCTAAAATGAGCATAAATATCTTCAAATTCAATTATCATGAACCTAACCTCCTAGGTAGTGTCCTGATAGTATTCCCTATGATGTTTGATATGCACCACCTCTTCTCTCATAGAATTGGCCTCTCATTCATCCCCTCTTTCCCTATCTATGGTGGCACCAGATATAGCCATACTTTCCCCTAATAACTCACTTACCCTAGATTTCCCTGCATCCAATAGGGTTTCTTCCATGGTGATCATTACTGCACTGTCCAAAGTGATTCTTCTCTTTTTTCCTAGTTCTTTTCACAGCCAATTATTTTTTCCTTTCATAATCAATTTCTTGGACATCGGATACCTCATCCACCACCTTTACGATTGGTTGGTCCCCCTATGAGAGGGAATTTCCTAAACTTCCTAGTGTATCAAAATTCTCAAGTACCATTTCTTTTCCTTTGTTGGCTTAAATCTTCTCATGATTGGTTCTTTTAACTTTTTCTTGAATCGTTTGAGACTTTCCAACATCTCATGTTGACCCCACCTCGGTTCTAACAGATGAATATCCAATTTTCTATGTACTGGGGGAATTTCCTATGATCTCTACAGATATGTTTTCAGTTGATATTGATGACCCTGGGAGTGTGTAATATGTAGTAGGTCCCGTAGTGATTTCTTCAAGTTATTTATTTCCTTTGGGCCAAAAATTTTCGTCTCTTTTGGTGGTGTTTCCTCTTGATGAATATTTAACATCTAGGTTTCCTTGATATTTTCCTTTCATTAGTGCATCACTTCTCCCGATGGTAGCTCCATTACCATTCTTATTTTTATCTCATGTTTTTGTGTGGCCTTTGATGCTATGATCACCTTCAATTGTAATTAGATCTATTTCCTCGCCTAAACATTTTGGTATTGGAGACATCATATCTAATACCTATGTTAATTCTTCATTTACAATAGGCACTGAAGTGTTTACCTCCTCGCTGTCACTATATATTGTGATCAAATTGGTAATAACAAGAGATACTTGTCCTAGGACACCCGAAAAAACCATTGGCTTAGATCCTGGTCCTCTTATTGGTGTTCACCCTAAAGTCTTCTACAGAGTGTATTCCTCCATTGAGGTGTTCTCCGGGGTTTCCTTCACTTATTCTCCTCCAAGGGTGACAGGGGTTACTAACATATATGCAACTTATGACACTATGAGAATTTCCCTTTGCAACAGCATCATCCTTTCATATTCCTCTAAGAGCCTTTGTGCCTATGATCTATGCATTGTCTTTTCTATGACTTATATTTGAGCTTGTGCCACTACTAGTGCCCCTATTGTATTCTCTAGAATGTGTTGACCACCCATTTAGCATTGGTGGTCAAATCCATGTGCCATGAAAAGATGCATCATCAGATGAAAATTTTTCAAAGACTTTGGTTCTACAGGGCATTGTTTGGCCCCAACACTTTATTTTGTAATTGGAATTTCTGCACCCCTGCGTGGGTTAATAATGTAATAGGCTTGCATGAGTCATGTCTAGGTTAGTTACCTTGATATCGGTTCACTGGGAGAGTTCCTTTCACCTAGGTTTTTTTATCATCAGGTTATCAGTTGGGTTGTTCATCCTTACTGATTTCCCTTGAGTTTTTCCCTCACACTTGTAATAATTCCGCCAAAGTGGTCAACGACGTTCTAGTGGGCTTATGTTTTGGTAACTATTATAGGGAATCATTTTAAATGACCATGCAAGACATATTAGAAATTTTCATGGAATTTCATCGAGTCTAAGTCAGGTTTTTTTAATTAAATTTCCCTAAGTTTGGAGGTTTAATTATTTAATTAATTGAATATTTTTGAGCAATAATTGTAAAAACTAGGTCCTTGGACTTTTGATAGGGATATTTGTGCTCAAAATAAATGGAATAGAACCCCCCACACCCATGTACCAAGTTTCAGCTCATTCGGACAACTTTAGCCATGGGTTTGTCCACCTGGAGTGTCAATCAGTCTAAAACAACAATTTTAATTGCTAAAGTCCAAACATGGCAAAAATGTAAAAGTTGTAATAATGAGTCAGAGGATGTGAAAAGTTGAAATTATGGTTAGAGAGAGACCTCCTAAGAATAACTTTAGCCTCCCAACCTTTTCCAACCTTTTCTAACCCCTTTCCCACATTCCACTCTCAAAAATCACGCCCTCCTAGGGGGATTGACGTTTTTCCTTTTTTAATTAATTTGTGACTTGAGTGTGGCCCCCTCTCTTGATATTTCACTTCAATTAGCCTTTAACACACCCCTATAGGTGACCCCACTCACTCCACCTCACTCATCCCTTTCTTTTAATTGATTTTTACCCTTGTGGAGTGCCCTCCAAGAAAGTTACGCCCCCCTTTTGTGTCTCTACAATGAAAATTCATTTTTTATTGTTTGAGGTTCTTTATTTTCCCTAGAACGGATCCCACAACTTCTCTCATTATTTTTGTGTGATCCCAACCTCCCTCACTCATATATCACCCTTCTTTCCCTTTCCCTCATCCCAAGACGTGCGTCATCCAAGAGAAGTCCGCCCTCCCTCTTCTTGAAACTCCACAAAATAATTTTTAAAAAATATTTGTGCCTCTTCACTTACCTTGGCACAAATCCCATGCCTCCTACACACCCTTGTATCTACCCAAGCTATTTTTATTTTTTTATACACCCTAGATCTATTGTGCAAACCCTAAGGGGTACGCCCTAGCCTTGATATCTACTCACTTACTTGGTGGTGGACACTTGGCATAGATCCAAAAGAGGTAGGTTTTACTCTCCAAGTATAAATAGATCTTATTTCTCCTCCCCAACTCACCATATCTTGAGATATTGTTATGCTACTTGATTTTACACACTCTCTCTCTCTCTTTCCATAATTTCATTCATTTCCATTCTATGCTCTACGGTTTTGGAGTATTTTCCCTCCAGGACTATTTTTCTTGAGTAATATCAACAAAGGAGAAACTTTGGAGGATAATGAGAGGAGCAAGGCGTATGCTTGGTTTTCTTATGCTTGAGAGGTAACATTGTAATAATTTTTTTGGGTGGTTGCAACATTAGATATTAGGTAAAGTTATATCCAAGTGGATCTACTAATGTGTATTCATATGGGATTATCTATCTTGATGTGTTGAATAGAATAGAAGTGTCATTTTATTTACATACATCAACATATTGTCTATTTTATGCATATCACTTAAAGAGGTTTTGCAGGTTTATATTTCTAGGTTTTCATTGGGAACTCCTTCAAGGATAAGGGTCTCTTGAAGCACTCATACACTCCATTTCTCTAACCCTTTTACTCTTCACCTATATTGTTTCTCACACATTCCATTTTCATCTAGCATACAATGTTTAAGTAGGTCATTATATCACATATAATCTCTTGGGCTCTTGTGGAAAGTTCTTGTCCTAAAAGGAAAGGGTTTTCCTTAATTCCTTTTGGTTGTGTGTAGATATTATAGAAAGCAAAGTTTGCTGGTTTTTCAGGTTTTCAAATCTGATTGAGAGGATATTGGTTGCCCAAAGGACAAGCACACAACACTAAAAGGCCCTCCAAGGGGTTTGGTAGCTATCCCTCAACCCAACTCTTGTTTGTCATCATTTTTTGGTACACATTGCTCCTTATTTGCTTGTTAGTGGCTTGCACTCTAGGAGGAGGAAGTGGTATGACCCTCCTCTTGGTGTAAGCCTCTTGGGTAATGTATATCTAGCTACGTTTTTAACTTTTAGCCTTTTTTCCTTTCCATCTAGCTAGGACCTGAGGTTTAGAAGGTGAAGGACACCTTCTCAACCTAGGACGTGCGGTAGATTAGTCTCTTTCTTTCTTGCTTGATTTGTTGTTTGTTAGCTTGGTTTATCTCTCTTCCTTCTCTTTAATGGTTTGCCTTAATTGCTAAAATCTTAAAGAACTTAACCTAACTAAGCAAAACCTAAATAATCACCTACCTAGTTGGGAGAGGAATACTCCAATAGGCAAGGCCAAATGTTGAATGATATGATGTGATGTGATCTATGGTTAAATGATATAATTTGCTTATGTTTTAGATCTACTTCTTAATCTTAAGCCTATTGGGAAACATCTAAGTAACATACTAGATCTTGCTTAGTTTCTTTTCAAGCTTATTCTCTTTCTTTTGCACATGGTTTAGATCTTAATGCTTAACATCTCTAAAGTGATTAATAAGTAATTGGTTCATTATTCTATTGTTTATATCTATTGAAAGCCATTTGCTTGGGCTTGAATGGTTAAGTAGGAAAACACACTAAATTTTCTTTCTACCTCTTGAAGGCAAGTTGTTCTTGCCCTAATGCTCTTATTTCAGAGCAAGCTCTTATTGTGCATGTGACCATATTTTTTTAAGCCATCTCTTATTTTCTTTGCATGTGTTGATATACTTGAATTACATAAGATTAAGGCAACACACTTAAAATCTCATTTAAGTTTTGTCCATATCGCTAAATTGCATCTAAAAAGGGCCTTAAAATCTTCTAAACACTCTAATAATCACCTAAAAGTCTACCTAATCAACTTATACCCTTAATAGACTATTTAGGGTACCTCAGACCACCATCTTCACCATCTAAAATGGGGCTTGAGGAAAACAATGGAGTGTAGTGGAAGGGGGCTGCCCCATGGCACACCAGGTGTGTGTCCTCTCCGAGAAGTACTCTTGTTTTGGGTTGACTGGTTCTGCTGGGTTGGCCTCGTTGCCATACTATCTTGAGCCTCGTTGCCATACTATCTTGAGCATCCAACAATTAGTTGGCAATAGGAGGAGGAGGCTTTGGTGAAAGCTAATTAAATTTTGATAAATCTTTATAAAGACTAATAATTAAACCTTGGACCAAACCTAATGAACTACTTGGGGGTTTAATAACTAAGAGTGTGGATCATCTTCAATAATCTTTATAACAGTTGTGCTTAAATCTTCTAAATATTTGGAATGTGTTGATGATGATCTCATAAATGTGTTGATGTGATGTGATTATTTAGTCTTTTGATATCCTGCACACATATAATTAAAACATGGTTAGCTTGCTTGTTGTATCTTAGATATTCTTTATTTGTAAATCTTGCATCAACTACTTTGTGGATATCTCATTTGTGAATAGATATTTTGTAATTCTTTTGTAAGTAATTTTATAGAATATTCATTGGTTTAATTGATTCTTTTGTAATATTGTAAGTAACTTGTAATCCACTTGTAATGAAACACCCCTTAACATAGTTGACCCCTTGCCCAATTTTTAGGCACTAGTCTTAGTTGACCTAGGGAAAAGGCTTTCTTTTCATACTAACCCTTGCACCTTGCATTGTTGCCTTAGCATCTTAGGGTTAGAATTGACTGCCCATTTATCCCTGGTGGTCAAATCCATGTTCCATGAAGAGATGCATCATCATATGCAAATTTGTTGAAGACTTTGGTTCTACAGGGAATTGTTTGGCCCCAACACTTTATTTTGTAATTGGAATTTCCGCACCCCTGTGTGGGTTAATAATGGAATAGGTCTGCATGAGTCATGTCAGGTCAGTTACCTTGGGATCGATTCACTGGGATAGTTCCTTTCACTGAGGGTTTTTTATCCTCGGGTTATCAGTTGGGCTTTTCAACCCTACTGATTTCCCTTGAGTTTTTCCCTCACACTTGCAATAACTCCTCCAAAGTGGTGAACGACGTTTTGGTGGGATTATGTTTTGGTAACTATTATAGGGAATCATTGTAAATTACCATGCAAGACCTATTAGAATTTTTTGTGAAATTTTGTTGAGTCTAAGTCAGTTTTTTTTAATTAATTAATTTTTAATTAAATTTCCCTAAGTTTGGAAGTTTAATTATTTAATTAATTGATTATTTTTTAGCAATAATTATAAAAACTAGGTCCTTTGAATTTTCATAGGGGTATTTGTGCTCAAAAGAAATGTAATAGAACCCCGCACATCCATGGACCAAGTTTCATCTCATTCGGACAACTTTATCCATGGGTTTGTCCACTCGGAGTGTAAGTCAGTCTAAAACAAAAATTTTAATTGCTAAAGTCCAAACATGGAAAAAATGTAAAAGTTACAATAATGAGTTAGAGGATGTGAAAAGTTGAAATTGTTGTTACAGAGAGAACCCCTAAGCATAAATTTAGCCTCCCAACCTTTTCCAACCTTTTCTAACCCATTTCCCACCTTCCACACTAAAAAATCATGCCCCCCCTAGGGGGATTGATGTTTTTCATCTTTTAATTAATTTGTGACTTGAATGTGGCCCCCTCTCTTGATATTTCACTTCATTTATCCTTTAAATCACCCCTATATGTGACCCCACTCATTCCACCTCACTCATCCCTTTCTTTTAAATGATTTTTACCCTTGTGGAGCGCCCTCCAAGAGAGTTACACCCCCCTTTTGTGTCTCTCCAATGAAAATTCATTTTTTTATTTTTTGAGGCTCTTTCTTTGGCATAGCACGGATCCCACAACTTCTCTCATGACTTTTGTGTGATCCTAAACTCCCTCACTCATCTCTCACCCTTCTTTCCCTTTCCCTCTTCCCAAGAGGTGTGCCCTCCAAGAGAAGTGTGTCGTCCCTCTTCTTGAAAATCCACAAAATAATTTTTAAAAATTATTTGTGCCTCTTCACTTACCTTGGAACGAATCCCATGCCTCCTACACACTCTTGGATCTATCCAAGCCATTTTTCTTTTTTTCTACACCCTAGATCTATTGTGCAAACCCTAAGGGGTGCACCCTAGCCTTGAGATCTACTCACTTACTTGGTGGTGGACACTTGGAATAGATCCAAGAGAGATAGGTTTGCCTCTCCAAGTATAAATATATCTCATTTCTCCTCCCCAACTCACCATATATTGAGCTATTGTTATGCTACTTGATCTTACACACACTCTCTCTCTTTCCATAATTTCATTCATTTCCATTCTATGCTCTAGGGTTTTGGAGTGTTTTCTCTCCAAGACTATTTTTCTTGAGTAATATCAATAAAGGAGAAACTTTGGAGGATAACTAGAGGAGCAAGGCGTATGCTTGGTTTTCTTATGCTTGAGAGGTAACAATGTAATAATTTTTTTGGGTGGTTGCAACATCCGATCTTAGGTAAAGTGTTATGTAAGTGGATCTACTAATGTGTATGCTTATGGGTTTATCTATCTTGATGTGTTGAATATAATAGAAGTGTCATTTTATTTACATACATCAACATATTGTCTATTGTATGCATATCACTTGAAGAGGTTTTGTAGGTTTATTCTTCTAGGGTTTCATTGGGAACTCCTTCAGGGAGAAGGGTCTCTTGAAGCACTCATACACTCCATTTCTCTAACCCTTTTACTCTTCACCTATATTGCTGCTCACACATTCCATTTTCAGCTAGCATACAATGTTTAAGTAGGTAATTATATAACATATAATCTCTTGGGCTCTTGTGGAAAGTTCTTGTCCTAAAAGGCAAGGGTTTTCATCAATTATTTTTGGTTGTGTGTAGCTATTCTAGCAGGCAAAGCTTGCTTGTTTTGCAGGTTTTTAGATCTGATTCAGAGGATATTGGCTGCCCAAAAGATAAGCACACAACACTAAAAGGCCCTCCAAGGGGTTTGGTAGCTATCCCTCAACCCAACTCTTGTTTTTCATCATTTTTTGGCACGTCTTGCTCCTTTTTCTTGTTAGTGGCTTGCACTCTAAGAGGAGGAAGTGGTATGCCCTCCTCTTGGTGTAAGCATCTTGGGTAGTGTAGATCTAGCTAGGGTTTTAAATTTTATCCTTTTTCACTTTCCCTCTATCTAGGATGTGAGGTTTATAAGGTGAAGGAGACCTTCTCAACCTAGGACATGGGGTAGATTAGTCTCTTTCTTGCTTTGTTGATTTGTTGTTTGTTAGCTTGGTTTATCTCTCTTCCTTATCTTTAATGGTTTTCCCTAATTTCTAAAATCTTAAAGAACTTAACCTAACTAAGAAAAACCTAAATAATCACCTACTTAGTTGGGAGAGGAATACCCCAATAGGTAAGGCTGAATGTTGACTGATATGATGTGATGTGATCTATGTTTAAATGATATAGTTTTCTTATTTTTAGATCTACATCTTAATCTTAAGCCTATTCGGCAACATCTAAGTAACATACTAGATCTTGCTTAGTTTCTTTTCAAGCTTATTCTCTTTCTTTTGCACATGGTTCAGATCTTAATGCTTAACATCTCTAAAGTGATTAATAAGTAATTGGTTCATTAGTATATCATTTATATCTGTTGAAATCCATTTGCTTGGGCTTGAAATGTGTTGAATGGTTAAGTAGGCAAACAAACTAAATTTTCTTTCTACCTCTTGAAGGCAAGTTGTTCTTGCCCTAATGCTCTTATTTCATAGAAATCTCTTATTGTGCATGTGACCATATTTTTCTAAGCCATCTCTTATTTTCTATACATGTGTTGATATACTTGAATTGCATAAGCTTAAGGCAACACACTTAAAAGCTCATTTACGTTTCGGCCATATCACTAAATTGCATCTAAAAAGTGCCTTAAAATCTTCTAAACACTCTAATAATCACCTAAAAGTCTACCTAATCAACTAATATACTTAATAGACTATTTAGGGTACCTTATACCACAATCTTCACCATCTAAAATGGATCTTGAGGAAAAAAATGAAGGGTAGTGGCAGGGGACTGCCCTGTGGCGCACCAGGTGTGTGTCCTCTCTAGGAAGTACTCTTGTCTTGGGCTGACTAGTTCTGCTAGGGTTGGCCTCGTTGCCATACTATCTTGAGCATACAACATTTATTTGAAAATAGGAGGAGGAGGCTTTG
>JASDQU010509591.1:24192-37934 GCA_032191745.1 Picea mariana
TTGCAAGTGTGTATAAGGATGACAACATATTTGGTGTCGTTGTCGGGGATAAGTCATTTATCCTTGGTCAAAATGACTATTTTTTTTTTAAGAACTAAAAATTCTTTGAACTTTCGTTTGTTGTTTTTGTTTGCTTCCTTTCCAAGTGGCGACTCCATTGAACAAATATATCAAGTATACTGCAAGGATAAATCCTTGTTGGCTGCTTGATATTCTTGGAGAAGACGCACTCATTGGTTTCTAATGCTTGTTCCAAACATAATAAATTAACTTATGTTTTCCTTATTGTTTTTGCTTTGTTTGATGCTCTTGTTTGTTTGAAATAAACTTGGTCATCTGGTGACTCCACTTTAAAAATAAATTGAAAATTTTTTCTTCGAGAAGGAACTCATGGCTTGTTCTCTACATCCTTGAACCTGAAAAGGTTTTTTGATGAAGTTAGCATGTTTCCACATGAATCAGATGATGACCTTATGGAAAGATGGGGGGGGAAGAACCTCTTAGATATGGACATAATCAGTTCAGACATAGAAGAAGATACTCCACCAGATCCTATTAAGGAGCTTAAAGAAATAATTTTGAGCATGCATTATGCCCATGCCAAACAGTTTGAGGCCATGAGAAAACAACTAGATATCATGGAGGCTAACCTAGAAGAAGATGAAACATATATTGAATATCTGGACCCCGTTGAACTTGAGCTTGATAGTGAAAAGGATGAGGAAGTTCATGGGGAAATTCTGGATGCATGCATGGATGAGCTAGTTACTGCTTTTGAGGAGATAAAGGAACTTGAGTTTTAAAATGTTGAATATCTAAGTGATTCAAGTCCTCACCCTCCTCCCATGGAACCAATCTTTTTGAAGGGTAACTTTGAAAATATTGAAGAAAACAATATGATGGTTATTGTGATATGTTCTTCTTCAGCTTCTCAACCAAAGGATAAGTTAATGCAGAATTATGTGGAAATGGAAGGAAATTTCAGTTTAACGATGTCATATCATTATGAGTATTGGTTGGCCTCCCACCTTGACATTCATGAGCAATAAAGTATTCAGAGTTTACATGGATTGTCATATTTCAATGTTTGGTTGAAGGGAAGAAGGATGATGATTCTTGGTTGGTTCTTTCTAGTGAAAAGCTCCAAGTTGATAAAACTTGGGTAGGGGTCTTCTTTGAGTCATCCTAGACAAGGATTATTCAGACACTTGTGGCATCATTTCATCCATTGCATGGGTTGTTGTAATGTATCTCTATCCCTTCCTTGTATTTTAATTTTGTATTATTTCAATTTATTATGTCAATATGTACTTAGAATATTTTTTTTTCAGTGCCATAGATTTCATTTGTTGTAAACTATGGATGTTGTACTTTAGTTATTTCATTATGTAGATTTTGTGTATAGCATTCATTTATTTTATCATGTATATATGTATTCTTATGTTGGTTATTGGTGATCACTTTGTTTTGTAGGAGCTGGATTCTCGTATGCTCTCGGTCTCGAGTGAGAAGATCGAATAGACGTCCCCATTTAGAACCGGTGGTCAACTCCATGTTCCATGAAGAGATGCATCATCATATGTGAATTTGTGTAAGACTTTGTTTCTACAAGGCATTGTTTGGCCCCAGTACTTTATTTTGTAATTGGAATTTCCGCACCCCTATGTGGGTTAATAATGTAATAGGTTTGCATGAGTCATGTCTAGGTCAGTTACCTTGAGATCATTTCACTGGGAGAGTTCTTTTGACCAATGTTTTTTTATCCTAAGGTTATCAGTTGGGATTTTCATCCCTACTGATTTCCCTTGAGTTTTTCCCTCACACTCGCAATAATTCCTCCAAAGTGGTGAATGACGTTCTAGTGGGATTACGTTTTATTAACTATTATAGGGAATCATTGTAAATGAACATGCAAGACATCTTAGAAAGTTTCATGGAATTTCATCAAGTCTAAGTCATTTTTTTTAATTAATTAATTTTTAATTAAATTTCCCTAAGTTTGGAGGTTTAATTATTTAATTAATTGATTATTTTTGAGCAATAATTGTAAAAACTAGGTCCTTGGAATTTTGATAGGGGAATTTGTGCTCAAAAGAAATGGAATAGAACCCCCCACATCCATGTACCAAGTTTCATCTCATTCAAACAACTTTATCCATGGGTTTGTCCACCCGGAGTGTCAGTCAGTCTAAAACAACAATTTTAATTGCTAAAGTCCAAACATGGCAAAAATTTAAAATTTGTAATAATGAGTTAGAGGATGTGAAAAGTTGAAATGATGGTTATAGAGAGACCCCTTAAGCATAGATTTATCCTCCCAACCTTTTGGAACCTTTTCTAACCCCTTTCCCACCTTCCACACTCAAAAATCATGCCCCCCCAGGGGGATTGACGTTTTTCATTTTTTAATTAATTTGTGACTTGAGTGTGGCCCCCTCTCTTGAGATTTAATTTCATTTAGACTTTAAATCACCTATATAGGTGACCCCACTCACTCCAGCTCACTCTTCCCTTTCTTTTAATTGATTTTTACCCTTGTGGAGTGCCCTCCAAGAGAGTTATGCCCCCCTTTTGTGTCTCTCCAATGAAAATTCGTTTTTTATTGTTGGAGGCTCTTTATTTGCCCTAGAATGGATCCCAAAACTCCTCTCATGAGTTTTTTGTGATCCCAAACTCCCTCACTCATCTCTCACCCTTCTTTCCCTTTCCCTCATCCCAAGAGGTGCACCCTCCCTCTTCTTGAAACTCCACAATATAATTTTTAAAAATTATTTGTGCCTCTTCACTTACCTTCGCAAAAATCCCATGCCTTCTACACACCCTTGGATCTATCCAAGTTGTTTTTATTTTTTTCTACACCCTAGATCTATTCTGTAAACCCTAAGGGGTGCGCCCTAGCCTTGATATCTACTCACTTACTTGGTGGTGGACACTTGGCATAGATCCAAGAGAGGTAGGTTTGCCTCTCCAAGTATAAATAGATCTCATTCCTCCTCCACAACTCACCATATCTTGAGTTATTGTTATGCTACTTGATTTTACACTCTCTGTCTCTCTCTTTCCATAATTTCATTCATTTCCATTCTATGCTCTAGGGTTTTGGAGTATTTTCTCTCAGAGACTATTTTTCTTGAGTAATATAAATAAAGGAGAAAATTTGGAGGATAACTAGAGGAGCAAGGTGTATTATTGGTTTTCTTATGCTTGAGAGGTAACATTTTAATAATTTTTTTCAGTGGTTGCAACATTAGATCTTAGGTAAAGTGTTATCTAAGTGGATCTACTAATGTGTGTGCTTATGGGTTTATCTATCTTGATGTATTGAATAGAATAGAAGTGTCATTTTATTTACATACATCAACATATTGTTTATTGTATGCATATCACTTGAAGAGGTTTTTCAGGTTTATACTTCTAGGGTTTCATTGGGAACTCCTTCAAGGAGAAGGGTCTCTTGAAGAACTCATACACTCCATTTATCTGACCCTTTTACTCTTCACCTATATTGTTGCTCACACATTCCATTTTCAGCTAGCATACAATGTTTAGGTAGGTCATTATATCACATATAATCTCTTGGGCCCTTGTGGAAAGTTCTTGTCCTAAAAGGCAAGGGTTTTCCTTAATTCTTTTTGGTTGTGTTTAGCTATTCTAGCAAGCAAAGCTTGTTGGTTTTGTAGGTTTTCAGATCTGATTGAGAGGATATTGGCTGCCCAAAGGACAAGCACACAACACTAAAATTCCCTTCAAGGGGTTTGGTAGCTATCCATCAGCCCAACTCTTCTTTTTCATCATTTTTTGGCACGTCTTGCTCCTTCTTTTTCTTATTAGTGGTTTGCACTCTAGGAGGAGGAAGTGGTATGGCCCTCCTCTTGGTGTAAGCCTCTTGGGTAGTGTAGATCTAGCTAGGGTTTTAACTTTTAGCCTTTTTCCCTTTCCCTCTAGATAGGACTTGAGGTTTAGAAGGTGAAGGACACCTTCTCAACCTAGGACGTGGGGTAGATTAGTATCTTTCTTGCTTGCTTGATTTTTTGTTTGTTAGCTTGGTTTATCGCTCTTCCTTCTCTTTAATGGTTTTCCCTAATTGCTAAAATCTTAAAGAACTTAACCTAACTAAGCAAAACCTAAATAATCACCTACCTAGTTGGGAGAGGAATACTCCAATTATTAGGGCCAAATGTTGAATGATATGATGTGATGTGATCTATGGTTAAATGATATAATTTTCTTATGTTTTAGATCTACATCTTAATCTTAAGCCTATTGGGCAACATCTAAGTAACATACTAGATCTTTCTTAGTTTCTTTTCAAGCTTATTCTCTTTCTTTTGCACATGGTTTAGATATTAATGCTTAGCATCTCTAAAGTGCTTAATAAGTAATTGGTTCAATATTCTATCGTTTATATCTATTGAAATCCATTTTCTTGGGATTGAAATGTGTTGAATGATTAAGTAGGAAAACACACTAAATTTTCTTTCTACCTCTTGAAGGCAAGTTGTTCTTGCTCTAATGCTCTTATTTCATAGCAAGCTCTTATTGTGCATGTGACCATATTTTTTAAAGCCATCTCTTATTTTCTTTTCATGTGTTGATATACTTGAATTTCATATTCTTAAGGCAACACACTTAAAAGCTCATTTAAGTTTCGACCATATCACTAAATTGCATCTAAAAAGTGCCTTAAAATCTTCTAAACACTCTAATAATCACGTAAAAGTATACCTAATCAACTTATATACTTAATAACTATTTAGGGTACCTTAGACCACCATATTCACCATCTAAAACGGGGCTTGAGGAAAACAATGGAGGGTAGTGGCAGGGGACTGCCCCGTGGCGCACCAGGTGTGTGTCCTCTCTAGGAAGTACTCTTGTCTGGGGCTGACTAGTTTTTCTAGGGTTGGCCTCATTGCCAGACTATCTTGAGCATCCAATAGTTATTTGGAAATAGGAGGAGGAGGCTTTGGTGAAAGCTAATTAAAATTTGATAAATCTTAAGAAATCCTAATAATGAAACCCTGGACCAAACCTAATGAACTACTTGGGGTTTTAATAACTAAGAGTGTGGATCATCTTCAATAATCCTAACAACATTTGTGCTTGAGTCTTCTAAATATTATTAAGTTGTTGTTGATCTTGATGTCTTGATAATAATGACATATTGATTATGATCTATTGAATATGATGATGAAGTGTTGATGCTCTTATTTGGTGATTTCCTGCACACATAAGAAGTAAAAACGTGTTTAGACTGCTATGTATAATTTGTACTCTAGCATTATTTAATTATAAGTTGGTGTACATGATATTATTTATTTGGGTTATTTCTCTTGTAAACTTGTAAGTAATTTGTAATCTATTGTTATGAACAACCCTTCAACATAGTTGACCCCTTCCCCAATTTCTAGGCACTAGTCTTAGTTGACCTAGGGAAAAGGCTTGCCTCACATGCTAACCCTTGAATATTGCATTATTGCCTTAGAATATTAGGATTAGAATCCCCCATAACCTTAACAAATTAAAATTAACTCCTAGAACCTAACTCTAACACATCTAGTAACTAAGGTCTACCCCCTTTGGCTTTCCTAGGAGTAAGCCTAGATGGAAGAGGTTTCGGTCAAAGTGATAGTGTGGGCTGTGAACGTAGGCATTATGCCTCCAAGAACACACTAAGTGAGCTGGACTTAGCTCACATTTGCAAGTGTGTATAAGGATGGCAACAAAATGTCTAATTATTAATTCCCGGATAGGACCATGAGCACAAGAAGGTCTAGTTTATATTTCTTCTTCAAAAATTCATCCCATTTGGTGGCATTGTCTGTGAATATTTCATCCTAAAAATCCTCATGTGGGTACATCCAATGAGACACCACCTGAATAGCATGCTCAGCTACCACCACCCTAGGGTCATGTTTCTTATATCTCCTAGTGGTGAAACTATACTCTATCAGAATATGAGAATCTTTTCTGGCCTGTGTAGTGTCCTTGATGAAATGATATCCTATATAAAACCCATAGGGAATAAATATTCTCTTTTTTTCCTTTACCAGAGATGCATTGAACCCTTTGAGAATGGTCTGGTATCATATATATCCTAACACCAGATTATCAAGTACGTAGATTGGAAATAAGTATTGTTTCATGATGGCTTCAAAAATTTTGATATATGTGCTTCTATCCTCTAAGAACTTGTGCCCAATATTGGATATTACTTCTGTATTTTCTTTGGAGAGTATTGGGTTGTATTGTTTGAAAATTAAAGAATATACTTGAGCTATGAAGCCATCACAAATTAAATAAATTGATATTTTGTACCTATTCTCCCATAGGATGGTGAAGTAAACATGTACATGAACTTTGGAAATATGATAGCTAAGGCTCAGACCAGGGAAACAATTCCTAGCACATATCGTATCCAGGAGATACGACGACATGTAGGATGCAGGGGGTTCTCTAGGCTTCCGGTTCTACACTTCCTATATCCTGGTGCTCAATTTTTTAGAGATGATAGTTTCCCAGTTAAAATTACTTCCAGATGTAGAAACTATATGAGAAAAAGGCATGCAGGCTTCAAATAACCTGGAGAAATCATTTTCTCCATGTAAACTACAGATCAAGGCCATCAGAAAAATGTAGGGTTCTCAAAGGTTCATTGTTTTGTACCAGCCTTAGGCCTGATTCAAAAATTTCTTATCCTCCCTCCACTAGGATGCTAGCAATTGACCAGTATTATGGTGCTCATATAATTCCATGATAAAATATTTTTTCAACTTGAATTCGACGTCCTTGAGTTTATAATACACACTCACCTCTATTGGCAAGAACACACCTATACATTGCCCATATTTGTTATTTAATAAGTATTTCTCTACATTGACATGATGAATGATCCACTCTAAGAGTTCAAAACATGGAAAGATGGGTGTCTTTTCCACCACCATGTACAAAAAAGACTGCTTGATGTTCTAGAAGACTTGGTCATCTAATTCCCTCACCTTGGTGTGGCTATGAGGTGTAAACTATGGGAAATGTTCAAACTAGATTTTGTTGTATAAATCAAACTAGGAAGGTAGTATTACCTTTGATTTTGTGTTTTTATCTGTATCTTTGAATATAGGAGGTGAGCTTGTTGGATTATTTTATGACATTATGATCACCAGCTCCACTTTTGGGGGGAAATCCAACTTCTTAGTAGTCAAGCTAGATGCCTCTCTGATTTTCTCACTTCCTCCTTTCAGGGTCTTTGGTGATCAATGATTCACTGGTCATATGGGAGGAATATTTCCTTCAAAATGAAATAGTTGAATTCCGTACTCACTAAATCACAAAACTTTGGAGAAAATTAGGGTAAATACCTTGTGTGCGATGAATTTCCCGAGTCCTTCATACCTACCAGTCTGGAGCCTCGCAATAAACACATCACGACTAAGTTTGTAAGAGGCATTGGATCAATTGTGATTTGTTAAGAAAAACAAAGAAATTATTTGCAAGCTATGAACCAATTCAAATACATTTGAATAAATAACAGTTTTCCTTCACACCCGAAATCATCATGTTTTATTACAGGGAATCCACTATAGATTTTCATTAATTCCATCTATCACCTATATAGGTTCACAGACTAAAACCTATGTGCAAATTGGTGACATGAAGAGACATTGGAATGATTCATCGGGAATTTCAGATAGTCTTCAATTGACATGTATTTGAGATTGGGAGTCAGGCACTTGAACTATTTGAGGATTTTTTGGGACCAGTCTATGTCTAAATTATTTGATCTAATAAAGATGATAGAAAAAATCTTTTTCATGTGTGATTGGATCAATATATCGATGTGGAAACTATTGATCAGAAAGTCACATAGAGATGCACATGAAACAAAGATCTAAATATGGATGGTATTGATGAATTTTTAGATATTCTGCAAAACCACTCAGACAGATCATATTTGTTATTGGAGATTATTGATAGGGCCTCAGTGGGTTGGAGGGTGTACACTAGAATATATTTTTTCGTTTCCTTCTTGATCAGTTGATGTCAGTATCCCTTGGTGTTTGACACTAACTTCATGGTCAGTGTGTTCGTATGTGTTCAACACTTAGTGTCGATTCACAATGTTAATTAGGTGTTGAAAACCACCTCTCTAAATTAAAAATGGGTTTTTCATCAACTGACCTCACTAACACCCAATATTGATCGGCATAAACACTTTCACTACAAATCATGACCCTCACACAACTAGTATCCTAAACGGGCGATTCCCATTGTTAATCGACATCGACATTATCAAGACCATGCCACACTATTGATACATAGATTGGATTGATCAACACCCGACATTGATCGACAATGACATTTCATAGAAGCAACCGTTTGGTATAGGAAAACTTTAACTTTAGCAGTGATTTTTTGAAGATTTTATGGATTTATAGATGCAAATCAAACCATATGAACAATGAAGAATCTCGGAAAAGAATAAATATGAAACTTACATAAAAGTCAATTGTAACAATGAAAAAGAAAAAAAACAAATTGGTATTGTTGGTGTCTAGAGATGTCTTAAAAACAACCTTAGTTTAACAATAATTTATCAACTCAAGGATGCATCTTTTATCTCAAGAATATCAACAAAATCTATGCAGATAGCTTATAGAGGCTAAAATCATGTAGTCAGAGAAGATCTGAGTTTATCAACAATCAAGTTCCTCAAATGTTTACTTAAAGATTCTAAGCATTAACGAAATTGAAATCTGATTACCAACATGTAATAAAAGGAATTTAACTTAATCTTTCTAACTAAAAAGAAGGAATTGAATCTAATCAAAGAATTTTGAAATTAACTGTCAAATATTACTAGAAAGGAAATAACATTTAGAAGCAATTTACTCTATCTATGGAAAGAAACAACAATTGTAATTTAATCGAAAGATGCAGTAAATCTAGCTTTGCTGAAAAGAACAACAACTATAACTTTAACGGGAAGGAACAATAATCGTAAACTAATTGAAAGGAATGACAATTGTAAACTAATTGAAAGGAACAACAATTTCAAACTACTTTGAAAGGAACACCACTAGAGAATCTAAATGAATAAAATAATGCATCTGAAAATATGAGGAACTGTCAGGTAGTAAACCACAACAATAACGATTTGAGAAACAATCATTAATACTTGAAAGAAATATCTACCCTTGATATGAAAATAGAATACTAGCACACTTAAGCATTCATTTTAACTATTGCAAAAGAAACTTAAATCAGATAACAGAGATAAAACTGATACAATTACAGATTGAACTGTAACTCCTTCAGACTAGGCCCTTCAATATATCGGAATGGTAAAAATGCTCAAATCCTTTATTGATTTCATAACTAGTATAACATTTTACAAAAACTATTTTTGCACGGTAATTCTAAAATCTGAATACTTTAGATATAATTGTCTTCTTTTCCTCCTTTCTTCGGATCTATTACCTTCTATATAAATTACAATATCTGGGAAAATTAAGCCATCCTGAGGATCGAACAATCCTCAAGATTTCTTTTCTATTATAAAATTACAATATAGAAAACTCAATCATCTTCAACTGCTTTGCACCAAAAAGTCCTCAACCTCCAATAGCTTCCACATCCTTAAGATATCCTTTACTATCTCGAGTTTGACAATATTTAACAAATCCTGTAACAAAATTAAACAATTCCAATCATATTTTAGAATCTTATTCAATATAATTTCGATAATGACGATATGAGACATATTAAATATTTCCTATCTTATTTATTCCTAATTAATTGAAAATTCAATCAAGATTACATCATGAAGTGTAGAAATAAGGGAGATATTCATACCTTTTCCACAACCGAACACACCCCCCAACTTACCTTTTTGCATGTCCTCATGCAAGAAAAGATTTTACATGTAAAATAACAATGTTGTAAGGTGGAAAGGTCGGTTCACCGGGCCTCCTGAATCCATTGCTTCTTTTGAGCTCTCCAAAAGCAGCATCCTCCCTTTTCTTGTTAATTTGATAATATTTTTGGTAACTTTCTAGAGGGAACCAAATGATAGGGGGACTATATCTGCAACGAAACCAAAATGCTGGTGTCTAAAGATGTCTGAAAAACAACCTTATTTTAACAGCCTTCATACCTTTTCCACAACCCAACATACCACCCAACTTACCTTTTTGCATGTCCTCATGCAAGAAAATATTTTACATGTAAAGAAGCAATGTTGTAAGGTGGAAAGGTTGGTTCACCAAGCCTCCTGAATCCATTGCTTCTTTTGAGCTCTCCAAAAGTAGCATCCTCCCTTTTCTTGTTAATTTGATAATATTTTTGGTAACTTTCTCGTGGGAACCAAATTATAGGGGGAATATATCTGCAATGACGCCAAAATGTTGGTGTCTAAAGATGTCTTAAAAACAACCTTAGTTTAACATTAATTTACCAACATGAGGATGCATCTTTTATCTTAAGAATATCAGCAAAATCTATGTAGATAGCTTATAGAGGCTAAAATCGTGTAGTCGGAGAAGATCTGAGTTTATCAACAATCAAGTTCCTCAAATGTTCACTGAAAGATTCTAAGCATTAACAAAATTGAAATCTGATTACCAACATGTAATAAAAGGAATTTAACTTAATATTTCTAACTAAAAAGTAGAAATTGAATCTAAGCAAAGACTTGTGAAATTAACTGTCAAATATTACTGGAAAGGAAATAACGTTTAGAAGCAATTTACTCTATCTATGGAAAGAAACAACAATTGTAATTTAATCAAAAGATGCAGTAAATCTAGATTTACTGAAAAGAACAACAGTTGTAACTTTAATGGAAAGGAACAACAATCGTAAACTAATTGAAAGGAACGACAATTGTAAACTAATTGAAAGGAACAACAATTGCAAACTAATTAGAAAGTAACATCACTAGTGAATCTAAATGAATAAAATAGCGCATATGGAAATATGAGGAAATACCAGGTAGTAAACCACAACAATAGAGATTTGAACAATAATCATTAATACTTGAAAGAAATATCTACCCTTGATATGAAAATAGCATACTAGCACACTTAAGCATTCATTTTAACTATTGCAAAAGAAGCTTAAATTAGAAAACATAGATAAAACTGATACAATTACAGATCGAACAGTAACTCCTTCAGAATGGCCCCTTGGTACTCAGAAGCACTGCTACTGGAAAATCAGTATATCAGAATGGTAAAAATGCTCAAAGCCTTTATTGATTGCATAGCTGGTATAACATTTTACAAAAACTGTTTTTGCAGAGTAATTCTAAAATCTGAATACTTTAGATATAATTCTTTTTTTTTCCTCCTTTCTTCGGATCTATTACCTTCTATATATATTACAATAATCTAGGAGCCATCCTAAGGATCGAAAGATCCTCAAGATTACTTTTCTATTATAAAATTACAATATAGAAAACTCAATCATCTTCAACTGCTTTGCGCCAAAAAGTCCTCAACCTCCAATAGCTTGGGCATCTTTAAGATCTCCTTTATTATCTCGGGTTTGACAATATTTAACAAATCCTGTAACAAAATTAAACAATTCCAATCGTATTTTAGAATCTTATTCAATATAATTTCAATAATGACGATAGGAGACATATTAACTATTTCCTATCTTATTTATTCCTAATTAATTGAAAAGTCAATCAAGATTACATCATGAACTATAGAAATAAGGGATATATTCGTACCTTTTCCACAACCCAGTAGGTACCCAAAAATTGGAAACTTTTAGGGTGTGTTTAGTGCTCAACACACTCTCACTAGTCCATTATTGTTTGTGGATAGATTGCAACCAAATGGAACCTTCTTCATTCAACCGAAGGAGATCGGTTTGAGTTTTGAACTTTGTTCCAATCACTTTATCCAAGAATGAGACATGAAAAACAATATGGAGAATAAAATTCCAGGGAAAATATAATTGGTAGGCCACAGGCCCCACTCACTTTGTAAATGTGGATGAACCTGCACATGTAAGATCTAGATAGCAAAGGACATACACAATTTGAATAAAAATGATAAAAGATGAAAACGAGAGAGAGAAAATCAAAGAATTGTATTAACTAAATGAATGAATGATAATTTACACATGATATACTCTGTATAACTAAAATAATGTGCACTGGAAGAGAATCCAATGCACCATAGTGGTGTTCTAGAGTGACCTGAACACACACCGACAGTTACAGTAGTTAACTTCCACCTAATCTAAGTCAACTAGAATTTCAGTCCTCAGTTAACTGACTAAAGGCATCAGTAATGTGCCACTCTGGTGATAATCCCAAGGATAATGCACATTAGTAGTGATGATCCCAATGTTGCATGGTTATGGAACCAATGTGGCATCAAGACTCCACTCAACTGATCCAACTGAAGTGTGAAATGAAGAGAATATTCCCCTAGAAAGTAGGAAAAGGAATATTATCCCTAAAATGTAGGAGACTATATAATGACTAATAAACATAGGGAAAACCTTAGGAAAAAAAATCCTAGGTGTGTGTAAAGTATCTCCAACAAGCCCCCTGAACATAACTATGGTGAAAATAAAAGAATGGGTCCTGACAATGAGGCCATGCTAGGTACCTAAAAACAAAAGACAAAATAAAATAAATGAGGAAAGAGGGAAAACCTCACGGGAAACCCCCCCCTCAAGGTACAATGTATAAAAAAAGAAGTGGCAATTGCTAGGAAACTGTGTCCTTCACTCCAAGATGACTGTGTAAAGAATGGAACTTCTTCTCAGTGAAGGTCTTCGTGAAGATGTCTACAATCTATTATGCTGAAAGAAAAAACTACAGGTTGATGATCCCTTCGTGTACTAAGTCTCGGATGTAGTGCATATGGATCTCGATGTGCTTCGTCCACTGCCTCTGAGATGGATCTCTGTAGAAATTCAGACTGCTCTAGTTGTCACACTAGATGATGATTGACCGATGAAAATGAATGCCCAAATTAGTGAGAAAATGTTGTATCCACATAGCCTGAATGGTTATGTTAACTACCCCTTTGTACTCTACTTTGGATAAATATAAAGAAACAAAATTTTTCTTCTTGCTCGACCAACATATGGGGCTGAAACCCAAACTGAGTGAGTAACCACATGTGGAATTCTGATCAATGTTTTCTCCAGCCCAATCAAAATCAATGAAACATATGAGGTCCAATGCAAACTTTGTTGCATAGTGAATCCAAAAGGTGATGTTTCCCTGTACGTATCGAAGAATACGCTTTGCAACCTTCCAATTTATGTCATGTGACTCTTTCATAAACTAGGATACTGCTTCAACTACATAGGAGAGGTCTATTCTAGAGTGTGTGAGATACAAAAAGATCCCCACTAGTTGTATGTACAGTGTGTTTTCCACCAGTGGAGTTTCCCTGCCATCCTCAAGTCTTACTCCTAATAGGAAAGGATTTGGGCAGACTTGTAGTCTGTCATGTGGAATCTCTCGAGGAGATCTTGTGCATACTTGGCCTGAAACAATTTGATTCTTGATGCATCCTGACTGATCTCTAGACCAAGGAAGAAATGTAGCAGACCCATGTCCATCATCAAGAACTTGTCATGCATAATCCTCTTGAATACAACAATCGTTGAAGTCGAGCAACCGGTGATCAACAAATCATCAACATATAGAACTAGGAGTAGAAGTGAATCAACCTTCTTGAGCATGTAAATGTTCAGGTATAGCTTACAAC
>JASDQU010509591.1:67836-78664 GCA_032191745.1 Picea mariana
ATTTTGAAAACATCACGTAATGAATAGAATACTAATGAATGAATAAAGGAGTATGTTTGATTGAATAGGACTAGTTGAAGCCATGTTAAGAAAAGGCAGTGAGGCCTTTAGAGATAAATCAGTTGGGCTGAAAATTCCCAAGCGGTGTAGAAAGACTTGGAAGAAGGGGAGAGCCCTCAATTATTTTCTTGCTGACTATTATGTTTTCTCTGGGATGAGAGAGTTGGTACATAGATGAAAGTAAATTCTTTGACACCCTAGTGATGGTGGTTGTATTTCTGTAGAAACAATCAATATTTGTTTGTGTTGCACTCATGAAAACATTTAGGATAATGTGATGAGGTGCATAAAATGTCCTAGGACATGTCTTAAAATGTTTTATTTCCTTAACATTATGCACAAATTTTTTGAAAGGCGGTTATATGCCATGGATACCCAAGTAGGGTATGATTCAGGAAGGAGAACATGAATGATGGAGGTGTGAACCTTTGGCAGTGATGAATGATTGTATGATGCAGGAGAATCTGAACCAAATGATCCCTGTTAACTCAAAAGGTCAAAAAACTTTACTAAGAAATCATAGAAATCTATTTGATCAACTACAGATCGATATCGTGAGGACCATGAAAGAAAACCTTGATCGAATCAATTTAATCAAGATCCTGACAGAGGAAGTGAACATGAGTCATTCATCGAAAGGAAACTGATATCATTCGTCAGATCGATTTCAAGATCCACTGGAGTTAACGAATCAAACGACAGTCATTCGATAACATTGATGACCCATATTCATTGCAGAGATCGAATGGGCACACGTGTTAACGACGGAGCCTGTGCCCGTAATTTGAATTCAATATAGCTCTATTTTGAGTTTGGGGTCCGATCATAGATCGGACGACCTATATCTATTGTGGATATCATAAGGGGAATTAAACCGGGAACTAGTTGAGGTTCCTCAATCCCTTGCAGCCATTGCATCTAGAGGAAGATGGATCTTCACCATTGATTTGCGGACAAGGGGTTTAGCTAGGACCATAACGCTTGGACATGGGAGCCGAAAGGATAATGCCTGAAAATAATAGAATTAAGGTCACAACTCTCGATTGCATGGAGAGAAAACAGAGTTCCTCTGGGCTAGTCAAGGAAGATAGAGTCCAACACTTTGCATTAGACTGTGGTCGCAAGGATTGGTTCTATGGGAATAAAGGTCCTCATAGTTAGTACGTTGCATGGAATGCATTGAGGGAACACATGTTGCATAATATGGCAGGAAACATATTTTTCAGAAAGGAAGGAGGACCTTCCAATGTTTTACTTACATTATGAAAGTGTTGAAGGAAAAGATAATTTCTTGTGTGGCCATCTATGTTGGAACCCTGGTTATTAATGAAGGAAAAATGCTTGGGTGCATTCATATGAGACTTTTAAGTTTCATGTGCACTAATTTGGGATCGTGATCGACTTGTAGCAGGAAGCATGATCCTGCTGTAAGAGTGAATGAGAAGGAATAATCCATATGGTGAAGAGGTTGGTTAAACTCCAACACACCATAGCAGGGTGCTTGTCACCAAGTGTGGCAGCTTAAAGATCAATGCAAGGTTGAATTGGGTATGAATGTGGCCATGAACATTGGCACAATGATTAAAGTCATTTAATATTTGATCTACACTTCAAAAATTTAGTATGTTGACATCATGCTTACATAATAATAATGTTTCCCTTTTTCTTTATATACCTGGAATAGATGAAAAAGACTTGGCCTGTTAGTATGCTTTGTATGAAAATATAGTGTGCATGAAAACTAACGATTTGTTTGGCTGAGGAAAGTTTACTTGCAAGAAGAAAGAGCTTTGGATATGGCAGTATTGTAATCCCATAAGGAAGACCAATTTCCTATTGAGCTAAACTGCTATGGGGAAGAAAGTCCCATGCTTGTGAATCTGTTCCTTGTGTCAAACAAATCCGGAAACACAAAATGTGGAATTGGAAATCTATAGGTGATAGATTTGCAATAAAAATTTGAAATTCATAATTTATGATGATGTCTCATGAATTTTTGTATATTGGGATACAGGTGAAAAGAAAAGGTCTGTCTAGGGAGGAAAAATGAAGGATGTCAAGTTGAAAATCCTGAGAGAGGCCACTGTTGAGGCATGAGAACCCCGTGGTAAGTCATGATCACCTGGAATATGTTATGTTGAGGTAACACAAGCCGAAGGGATGCCTCGACAAAGAAAGTGTAAGGGATGCCCCGACTATAAGGCTCGATAAAGTCTCTGAAATTCTTCCTATGCGAGAAATCCTTGGCAAGGAAAGATGGATCACCAGAGAAACTATACAGCAGAGAAGGGGATGCCTGAGCCTAGGCCTGGAGGGTGAGTGACCACAAGGGAGAGGAGACTATGATAGTTCTTGTAAACTATTTATTGGGATAATGCACACAATGGGTATGTCCAAGAAATATAGTGAGCCTGGATAACAAGACAATCATGTGGAAGAAAACCCATGAACTGTACAGATAAGTATTGTTCTAGATTATGAAATTTTCCTCTTGAATTTTGAACATGTTGACGGGATAAATTGAACGCTCGCCAATTGGAGGAGTGGATCCGGTCCGAGGTTCTCTAAATAACCCAAGCCATTTGGGATGATCCACCCCGACGGGTTTAGCGGCTCCGTTGGCCGATCTGAATCCTAGGAAAATGAAAGAAAACTGACTAAAGGAACTAATCTAAATGAAAACAACAATTCAAGCAAACTAATAAACAAATCTGAAATATATATATATAGTCTACTGTCTAATATTATACAATAATAATTCTACGAAATCAAATGTTTAGCTATTGACACAATTAAATATTAATCACAAATGTACAATATTTACAGATTACAGATTTTAAATGAAAACCTTCTAAAATCATTTGTAAACTATCCTATGACAGCAAAACTATTGTTTTTTGATTTTTATAATTTTATGAGAAAGAAATAAAATGAAACTATCTAAGCTGAGCAATTAAAATAATAATCCTAACTATAAATCTGAACTATATATATCTATCTAAACTGCTTAAATAACACTAAGAAACTAACTTGTAATAACGCTTTCCAATTTGTCCTGTGCAAAGTATCTGATTCAGCTGTTCGATGGGAGGAAACCCGCACCAGATTTTCCACAAGCTTCCTGTAAACAGGAAGCAACATTGCTCTTTTGAATATCAATGACAGAAAAAACAAGACATAAAACAACAACAATCTTATAATTTACAAACCATCACAATTAGATAAACCCGCATGCGAAGATTTGTACAAAATGATTCATTTAACGAAGAAGATAAACCTTTATTCATTAAATCGAAACAGAGTAATTGTTGTATTAAAACTGAGATACATAAGACATGTAAAGAATTTAAATCACAATGCATTAACCTGTAATAAGTCTTGATATCTAAAGTAGTCAATGACTTAATCACAAATTAAAATGACTTAAAGTAGTCAATGCTAAAGCTGTTACAAAAGGTCCACTTCCATTCGAGTTTGTATCATCATAAATCCATAGTCTTGTTCTCCCAGCAGTGATGATGGGTTCATTACAAAAAATAACAAGTATTTAAAGACCACAGGGTAAAACATCCCTATGGGAATTATCAAAACAGTTTACAAAAAATCTGGGAATAGTATCCCAAGTCTCTATTTCTGACTTAAGCTAACCACCTAAAACAAAACTATAACATAAAAAGCATGCTCCAAACTGCTACATCATGTCCAATTTTCCATTGAAATTCGTAGGTACCTGTAGGTGGACAAGAATAGACAAGTTTAGATAATTTTTTAATGGTAAAATTAACAAAAATCTAAATTTTAAGACTAGCTATAGAATCTCACGATTCTGTAGCTGGTCTAATTTGGAAACAGAACCGTTATAAATCAATCCAAAACTAATAGAAATATATTCGAACTATTAAACAAATATTTAATTACTAATTGAAAACAAAACAAATCGTTCATGCCAGAAGTAACCAAATCTTTATGCCAATTTGAAACAGACAGACATCGTGTTTAATTAACCGAATGGTAACAAGGATATATGCAACCTATCAAACACTTTTTATTACCAATTTGGATCAGACGGAATCGTTTTGATAATTCGAAACCAATGAAATCATTTTTGAATAAATCTCAAATGAAACAGACTATAACCAATCAAGCATATCTTTCATATTCATTCAATACAAACACAATATTTCATGTCGACTCAGAACTTAACAAAATCGTTTTTAAATCCAAAACTAACAGAGTCATTTTTTCGAATCAATAGATTACATTGTATTTATCAAACCAATCTTTGATATTAATGCATCGCATACATAAAAGACTATGCTAATTCAAACATACATAATTGTTTCTAATCAAACCAAACAGAACCGAATCGAGCCAATTCAGAGCCGACACAATCCAAGAACAACAAAATCGTATCAATCCAGAACATAGCTATACTCGATTTTAGCAAACAAATCTTTTCTACAGATCGAATGAAATCATAATCCAATATGAAAATAATCATTCAAGACAAAACATAATCGTTTCTTGAATCTATTCGAAGATAACTAAATGAAAGCAAACCCAATCGGTCATACTGATTCAAACCAACTCATAAAACAAAATCGATGTTGAAATACATACCTGGGCAGTAAGAAAATGATTCAATCATCATAACTTTGAATTGACAAAGGTCATTTTCGCCTCGAAATTTCTGAAGACAATTGAACCGGTGGTTTTTTGTTTCTTCTCGTTGGCTTGTAGCCTGTCGTTCTCCTTTGATAGCACAGCAACTCATTCCTCTAATGATTTAATCTTAGATTGCAACAGAGGAACATCCATGTAGTAACATTCAAGCCAGGAATTGCATTGGGTACACGGTGATTGATCGGGCCTTGGCATTACAGAGGAGGGTTCGTTCAAGTTACCAGGGGTGTCACTGTGAAGCTTAATCCCCGGGAAATTAGGGTCATTCTTGAGGCACGAAGGTAAGTTGGAAACATAGTCATAGGGTTCCATAGAGCAGAGGCCATGAGAGTAAGGGTATTCCTCAGCTAGGAAACGTTCAATCTCAGAGTCTGAATCCTCACTCAAGACGATAGGTTTTTGGCCAGTGCTCTGCTTGGGCTTGTTCCGAGTACATCTCGATATCCATCGTGCATTTTTCTTTCCCTTACTATTGATAGCAGTATCACCTTTTCCTTTCTTCCTCACAGGCCTCTTGATGGCCTTAGTATTGTCTTTAGCACATAGGTCGGCCATGGTATCAGGTAGGTCCATGTCCAGGCAATTCGAGGGTTTGACAGGGGGTAAAAGGGTAGGAGGTGGCACGACTGGCTCAACCAGTGTTTCAGTGACCACATATTTATCCATTAGAACACACTCGGGGGTGGCAAAGCCATTCCTTGATAGGAAATCTTGCCAACAGTCACCACTAAGGCTTAAATGATGAATGATGATGACTTTGATCAAGTAGTGATGGAAAAGGATGCTATCAACCTTCTCACGCTTAAATCGTTTGGACATTTTGTAAATACTGCATAGGAGATAGTGGGGCATGTTCAGAGGGTAGTCTATAAAATTCATCAATAACCGAAGATGATACAGAAATACCAAACCATAATGACCTTCGCAAGTCACAAATTTCTTAACAATTTCCAATAGATCATGCCACCTGGGTTTGAGGGCAGTGAAAGGCATACCTCTATCACAACTAACAATCTTCCTTGATATGAATAGGAGTGGCCATGACACCTCGTCTACTTTGGATTTCTTAAACCACCTTTTCCCTGTAGCTGGTAAGCCTATAGCCGAGCTGAGGAATTTCTCATTTAGCTTGAGTTGTATATATCTGACCTTAGCCCTGCATCCATTGAAGGTGAGGGAGAACTGTTGGGCTACCGAAAGGTTGAAACCCTCAAATATTTGTATAAACACCAACTAGCCACTATTTTCCAAATTCTCACGAGCATTGTCAAATAGCAGGAGTGTTTGGCTGCCATTAGGCTCTATGCACACCACAGGTGCCATAGGCAAGGGCACACAGTTAGCCGGGTAAACGGGCGAGGGTTTGGATAGGGTAAATGCAGGATCGAAAGCTCAGGTATTTCCCCAAAACCAACAGAGGTGACCCGGGATAAAAGGCAGGCATTAATGCCTAAGTGCGCGAAGGTGGTGGAATGAAATCAACCCATGCAAAATAGTCATATCCAAATGTACAATCTACGGTGCATATGGTGATTCAAATCACTATTAGTATATGTTAAAAACAATTCCATTCAAACAATTAATGAAAAATATGGTAAGTCAACCCAAATATTTTTGCAAGCAATAGTGTTTGCATAGTCTTATAATCAAAACAATGTTTCGAATAAGGATTTGACCATAAAACTTATGCATTGTATGAAGCTATTGAATTAAGGGTCTAATCACCATGTTAATGCGTTGTTATGAACTCATTGAATTCGATCAAAATAAATAGAACATCAAACCACCATTGAATCAAAGATTCAATCATAATCATTCGAATACCATCATAGTCTCATAAAAACAAAATCATATTAACAACAAAAAAATGTCAAATGAGTAAAGGTTTTGGTGTCTTGCTAACTATGAGACCATAATTAAATTGGAAATGAAATGAACACATAGAAAAGAGTGACCATATTAATCTAGTGATGATTTTAATGCCATTGATGTGACTTTGAAATCAAATTTTTCACGCTTGCAGTCGTGAAAACGAGAACAAAGGCAGGTGTGCAAATGCACAAAATAATAGTGTTGTTTTATTCAAAGATTGCGATTAAAATCAAGGGTTCCAGAACACTTGTGTAGGCAGCTTATAAGGATAGGATAAAAATGCGAAATGGCTGCCAACAATGGCGACACACTGGTAGAAGCAGCTATCTCTACCAAAAGAACAAATTCAGATTATGATAATAAGAATAATTCAAACTCAAAAACAACCAGAAAATTATTTAAACATCATCAGTAATCAAATATTCCAGCTGTGTTTAAAAGATGAAAACTGATGGCAGTCTTAAGAAAAGCGAGCCATGATATTAAATATAAAATCTCCAATACTTTTGATAGGGCCACTGCTGCCAGCAGGCATCCATAGCCTCGACAGGTTTTCCATTTAACCCACTCTGATATCCGTATCTTGCCAAGAAGTTCCAGATCAGAATAAAGGACATGCTAAGTTTAAGAGGTTTCATATTTGCAAATTGTCATATACCCAACATTGCTTTGCTGCCAGCGGGCCTGTTCAGTACCCCGGCGAAGTTGTCTTGGCGTCATGCATGCATTTACCCGCTTCCAACAGACCTGTTCAGCATCTCGGCCGGTTTACAAGCACTTCCCACAGCTCTTTTAATGATTTATTTTGTTTTTTAAAGATATATAATTGAGCGGGGTGATGCGGAAAATTATGATATTTTAACATATTTTTTACAGACCTCAACATAATTTTTTAGAACTGTCCTTCATTAAGATCCGGAGATGGTTTATTTACAGAACCAATCTTCTAAAGCAAGGAGACATCTTTTGATTCATTCCCTTAAGGAACAGGGACAGCGTAAGAAGATAATAGATGATCGTGACAGGCTTTACTCACAGATCGAAATCAGTTAACTTCTTTCAAACAACAGGTTTTTCTCAACACATATGTAAATTTTAGAAGTATATATTTGATGTTTACACAATTTTTCAGCAGTCATTTTAGTGAAAGAATTTTTTGTTTTCCTTGTGTGAACAGTTCCAAAATTTTACGTATGTGTATTTCCAAAAACAAAAACTGATAAGCGCAAGGGAAAAAATCAGAACCAAAACAGTAAAAGAAAAGCAAACAAAAGAAAAATATGTACACAGTATACAAAGGGTTGTCATCAAGCGAAATATCTTTTCAAAGCTTGGCCATTCACCAGATAGGTGTCTAGCTGCCCCTCTAGACTTTGTAATCGGAAAGAGCCGGGACCTAATTTCTCAGTAATTAAAAACGGTCCAAGCCATAAGTTTTGAAATTTCATGTGCTCTCCCTTTCCCTCATGCGGTTTGTCCCATTTCAAGACAAGGTCACCTACTTCGAAGTTCCTATCAGAGGCAAAGTTAGAATCGAACTATCTTTTGACCACCAGTTGATGCTGATATAACTTACGTTTAGCTTGAGCTCTTACCTCTTCAAGCTTCATTAAGGCGTTAATTCGGTTTTCCAAAGGGGGACAGTCTTCTTCTTTTATTTTCTGTGATAGTTGTAGTGAGGGAAGAAGAATGTGTGGTGGCAGAATTGCTTCTCTGCCATAAATGAGAAAGAAGGGAGAGTTACCTATAGCAGTTTTTGGTGTTACCCTATCAGCCCAAATTGCGTTTAACAGTGCATTATGCCAGTTTTTGTGGTTTTCAGATACCGTTCTCTTGATGATTTTAATCAGATTCTTATTTGTTGATTCTGCCAATCCATTTCCCTAAGGGTAACAACTGGCAGAATACTTCAATTTAATTCCTTTTTCTAGAGAGAAGTTGCTCATCTCAAGAGACGAAAAATAAGAAGCGTTATCGAATACTAAACAGTCAGGGATTCCCAAACGAGTAATAATATTTAAATTTAGAAAGGCAATTATCTGACTGGTATTCACAGTTCTTAATGCGGCAGCTTCAGACCACCTAGTGAAATAATCTGTGGATGTTATAATAAACTTATGCTGCTATGAGGATGGAGGATTGATTGGACCTATAATGTCAAGGCGCCACTGCTGAAAAGGGGAGTCTACTGAGACAGGCTGCAAAGGAAAGGCTGGTTTTTGTATGCACCCTGACGCTTTTTGACAAATAATACACTTACGGCACAAGGCATGGGAATCTCTAAAAAGTGTGGGCCAGTAATAACAGGCTCTCAAAACTTTATGGGTAGTGGTGTCACCACCAAAATTCCCACCAGCTTCTCCTACATGCAACTCTAGTAAGACTTTTTCTGCTTCATCTTTCTCAAGAAAACGCATTAGTACTCCATCAAAATTCTGACGAAACAGAATACCATTAATCAAATTAAAGGAGGAAGATTTTAATCTTAACGCTCTTCTTTTAGTGGGATCCAGATGACGGGGGGCTGACCCATGTTCAAGACAGAATTTTATATCATCATACCAGGGACTGACAAAGTTTTGTGCACAACAGATTGCATTTTGATTGTGTTGTCCTAGGTTTGACATATCATTTTCTTCTTTCTACCCTGCTATTGAGTCAGCAACTAACTTGCATAACCCTTGGCCTCTCACTATCTGAGCTGGGGTGATTTCTAGATCATACTCCTGCAAGGAGGTAACCTAGTTTACTCTCTTTTCGCCTAATTCTTTCTGCACTAGCAGATTCCTGACGGCTAGGTAAGGGACAATAATTTTCGTCCTAGATTTCAAAAGATAAGATCGAAAGTGTTTGACTTCTTTGAAAATAGTGTAGGCTTGATGATCTACCACTGGGTAATTAAGTTCCGTTCCCTTGAAAGCAGAGCTCATAAAGGCAATGGGTACTTCGTTGTTTTCAACGTTCTTTTGAGTTAGGACAACAGCGTAGGAGTGGTCAGAAGCAAATGTGTAGAGTGTGAAGTCTTGCGAAAATTCGGGGCTCATGAGAGAAGGAGTGTATATTATGGCCTTTTTTATTGCATTAAAAGCTTGATTTTCTAAGGGTCCCCAATGATATTGTGCATCTTTCTTAATCAAATTCTGTAAAGGTCTGACCATTTCAGAGAAACTGGGGACGAATCTCCTGACAAAGTTTATCTGGCCTAAGAAATACTGCATAGACTTTTTGGATGTAGGAGGGGGAAGTTTCGAGATGACTTGAGTCCTTTCAGGGTCGATAATCATCCCTTTGCTTGACATAATGAATCCTAAGAGTTTACCTTGTTCTACTGTGAAGATAGATTTTTTAAGATTTAAGGAAATGTCATATTTACGACATCGCTGTAGAATGACTCTTAAATGAGCTAGATGATCGGTTTTGTTTTTTTAAAACACAGTAACATCATCTAAGTAAACTATGATGGATTGATTGATTAAGACTCGAAAAGTGATGTCCATCGCTCTCTGGAAAGTGGCACCGGCGTTAATCAGTCCAAAGGGCATTTTTCGATAAGCGTAGGTGCCCCATGGAGTGCGGAAGGTAGTTTTAAGTTGGTCTGGAGGATACATCAGGACTTGGTTGTATCCTAAGAAACCATCCAATAAGGATAGTCTCTCAGAACCAGATACCTGTTGAAGGATCTGTTCCATAGGTGGTACAGGGTAGTTGTCTTTATCAGACACCCTATTAAGGTTTTGGAAATTGACGCATAGTCGAATTTCCCCACTTTTCTTCTGGACAGGGACAAGGTTAGAAACCCATTGCGTGTGCCTAACTGGGAAAATTATCTTAGCATTTAGGAGTTTATTTAATTCTTTTTTAACGGTCGGTTCGAGCTTAGGGTGCATTTTTCTCAACCTTTGCTGAAAGGGTAAGGTTTGGGGTTTCATAGGAATGACGTGTTGTATGATGTTAGGGTCGAAAGTTTTGAGGTCATCATACGTCCACGCAAAAACATCTTTAAATTCTCTAAACAATTTAACAAATGTGGATTTTTCTTGTTCAGAACACCCCACCCCTAAATTAATGCACTGTGCATTGTCATTAGTTCCCAAGTTCACTTTTTCATATGATAACAAGGAACTATTGGTTTTACAGTTGATCGATTTTTTGAATTTATCTTGAAGATCGTAAAATTTATCTAATCTAACTACAGATTTAGGGATCGAATTTA
>JASDQU010509591.1:78684-88900 GCA_032191745.1 Picea mariana
GTTCAGAACACCCCACCCCTAAATTAATGCACTGTGCATTGTCATTAGTTCCCAAGTTCACTTTTTCATATGATAACAAGGAACTATTGGTTTTACAGTTGATCGATTTTTTGAATTTATCTTGAAGATCGTAAAATTTATCTAATCTAACTACAGATTTAGGGATCGAATTTACCATGTCCGATGAAGATTTAGGAGATCTCGGATCTGGTATTACCGTGAAATCGCGCAAATTGTCGTCGTGAGTGCATTCATCAATCACCGCGCCTTGAAAAGTTTCTTCCATATGCAGGAAGATAATAATCTGTTGATCGTTATCGAAGACTCTCCAATTCGTGATGTTGTCGAGAACGGATGGCCTGAACAACAGTTCGACAGAGAATGCGTTCGGAGACAAGCCTTCTGCAGGAAAGATTTTAGAAGCTACGTTAGCTAATATATCAACTTCAGAATTATTCAATCTAGGAATATAATTTATATTGAAAGAAAAAAATTTATTCATTAAATTCCATACCTCGGATTGGTAGCTTTTAAGATGCGGAGACAGATAGTGGATATAATCTCTTACCTATCTAACCACGATTTCGGAATCGCCAAAGACAGTCAAGTTTTGAATGTTCATATCTAAAGCTTTTCTGAGGCCCTGCAGTAAAGCCTCATATTCTGTTGTGTTATTAGTACATTCAAATTCTAACCTACATGCAATCAGGGTTTTATTACCTGCCGGATCAATAATAACACATCCTACACCAGCTCCTTCTTTGGATTTTGACCCGTCAAATTAAAGAGACCAAATTTGATTTTTATCGAGTGCATGAGACCATTGTGTAGAAGTTGCTGGCTGTACATATGCTACAATCTCGGACTGTTGTTCTCGATTGGTGATAGCTGAAGTCTCGGCCATGAAATTGCCGAAAAAGATATCCATCCCTTGTATTTTGGGTGAATCAGCAGAAGGTGTAAATGTCTGATTGGGATCGTTTAAATCTGTGACCATGAACTTAAGGTAGCGTTCACGATTTACCTTGATTTTGTTGGGCTTGTTGTTCTCTGGAAGCCACAGGTGAGACCAATCTGTCATGAAATAGCCATGTAGCTGCTCTGACCAGTCTCTGCTTAGAAACAAACCATAAACTTCTGGAATATCCACAACAATATTATCAATAACTTGATGAACTTTGGGGTTAGACGATAATCTTATAAGTACATTCCTTAATTCACCTATGACTTTAACACTAGTTCGATCAAGTTCGATGATTTTCAAAGTGGATGGTTCAACTTCAGCATTAATCTTCTGACACACAGACCATGGCATCACATTGGATGATGCCCCTGATTCTACCATACAATTGTGCACGTTTCTATTAAAGATTTCGAGAGTTAACAAAAATGGAAGTACATTTCTGCGAGTACTAAGTGTGGAAGCTTGTGGCTTTTTACTCGCAGTCTCTAAAGCTAATTTATCTACATTTGTTACATTATTTACAGGAAGGCTTCCTTTGTCATGAGGATCAGGATTACTCTTAGCGGAAGTCTTCTGAAGGATTTTTCTCTGAACAACCTTTTTACTGCTTGAATTACCTTTTTTTCTATTCTCTGCGATATTCTGTAACATTTTTTGCAGCAAAAATGAGAATTTTAATAACTCATAGACAAAAATGTTAGCCCTTAACTTTTTAAGATCTTCAACTAAATCATAATCTAAGTTGGGGTTAACATGACTCTATTTAGTCTCAGCTGGTTTAAATTGCTTTGGGGGCAAAGTCGTAGTGTTTTTGGAAGAAGGTTTGTTTGCTGTCTTACTCCTAGTACCTATAGGGATGTACTGTCTCGAAGTTAGCTTGAAATATGCTATCCGAGAAGTGTCCAAAAATGTTCGGAGAAAATTCTTCTTCTTAAATTGTCTATTGTTCAACTATCTCCTCATAAATCTCAGGAGGCATCAAGTTATCCTGGGCTTCTAGAATTGTTTGAAGGGAGAATTGCAGACTTTCTAGATTTAGGCCCTCGGTATTTGGATTAGGTTGGTTGGTGGGAAAAGGCTTCCTGAACAGGGGTTTGTAAGGCCCTTTTCTCGAAGAAGCTTCTTCGGCCGTCCTTTTCAAATCTATAACTTGATTTGACAGTTTTTGAATGACTTTAGTTAAGTTTTCTAAATCCGAGCTTTTAGGTTGTATTTTATTTTGAGCAGGTCTAGGGAGGATTTTGATCTTCTTTTTGGAAGATGAACTAGTTTCTGTTTCGTTGCTAGTAGTGTCTTTTAAACTAAGGATGTCCTTTTCAATCTGGCTAGCCTCTTCGAAGGCCTCTAACAATGTGGCTTTCTTAGATCATTTTACCCAAATGGATATACTTTGATGCAAGGCTTTAGTATAGTATGCTATGATAAGATTCTCAGCAGGCATCGAGTCCGTAGGGATTCTTCTCTTTAGTGTTAATAATCTTTGGTTAAAGTATTTAATTTTCTCTTTTGGGTTCATTCTTAAGCTAGAAAGCTCCATAACTAGAACTTCTGGAGACTTATCGTCTCCAAACTTCTCAAGAAAGTAGGATTCGAACTTCTCCCAAGACACGATGGTATGGGGTTGCTGGGGAAAGTACCAGGTAGAGGCATTGCCCTCAAAATTATAGGGGAACAACCTATAGACTACGTCTTCGTGCTCGACATTACGGAGTCTAATGGCTAACATAAACTTTTTAATGTGATCTTCGGCGATCTGCTTAGAGTCAGGGTCAAACTTGGGAAGCCACTTCTCCAGATGTTTGGGTAAGGGATGTTGAGCCCTAGGTACAACTACCGCATCATGGTCGATCCAAGGTCTGGCAGGATTGTTCTGGTTGGCCATTGGTGTTGGCGGTGTGGAAGGCTGAGAAGGGGAACTGCCTTCGTTAGAATAGTCTTCTCCAGAAGAAGAAGGAGGTGATGGAGGTGCTGAGGGTGGTATTCCAGATCCTCCTGTAGCAGGAGTGAGGATTGGATCTGTAGGGTTCAAAGTGAGGTTAGTGCCTCCAAGTTGTTCTCTGATATCAGAGAAATCTAAAGGTTGGTACAAAGGCCGATTTGGTTGGCTTAGACAGGCGAAGGCACTATGTGTTCTTAAGAGAGATTGGCGAACAATCTCTTGTACATCACCACATGAAGGATTTGGAGTTGTTGGTTCAACTGTGATCCGTAGATCGTCATTTGATGTGGTTGCTATTTGAGGGGGCATGCTGTCGTTCAAATGACTTCTTGTCACTATAGGTGAGCAGTTGGGCGGTGGAGGAGTCTTACGATCGCCTCGTGCCATTAATAAATTTCAGGCCCTCCTTCTAGCGCCATTTGTTGACGGGAAAAATTGAACGCTCACCAACTGGAGGAGTGGATCCAGTTCGGGGTTGTCTAAATAACCCAAGCCATTTAGGATGATCCACCCCGATAGGTTTAGTGGCTTCATTGGCCGATCTAAGTCCTAGGAAAATGAAAGAAAACTGGCTAAAGGAACTAATCTAAATGAAAACAACAATTAAAGCAAACTAATAAACAAATCTGAAATATATATATACAGTCTACTGTCTGATATTATACAATAATAATTCTATGAAATCAAATGGTCAGCTATAGACACAATTAAATATTAATCACAAATGTACAATATTTGTAGATTACAGATTTTAAATGAAAACCTGCTAAAATCATTTGTAAACTGTCCTATGACAACAAAACTATTGTTTTTTGATTTTTATAATTTTATGAGAAAGAAATAAAATGAAAACTATCTAAGCTGAGCAATTAAAACAATAATCCTAACTATAAATCTGAACTATATATATCTATCTAAACTGCTTAAATAACACTAATAAACTAACCTGTAATAACGCTTTCCAATTTGTTTAGTGCAAAGTATCTGATTCAGTTGCTCGATGGGAGGAAACCTGCACCAGATTTTCCACAAGCTTCTTGTAAACAGGAAGCAACAGTGCTCTTTTGAATATCAATGACAGAACAAACAAGACATAAAACAACAACAATCTTATAATTTACAAACCATCACAATTAGATAAACCCGCATGTGAAGATTTGTACAAAATGATTCATTTAATGAAGAAGATAAACCTTTATTCATTAAATCGAAACAGAGTAATTGTTGTATTAAAACTGAGATACATAAGACATGGAAAGAATTTAAATCACAACGCATTAACCTGTAATAAGTCTTGATATCTAAAGTAGTCAAAGACTTAATCACAAATTAAAATGCACAAAACCTGAACGAAAGTATGATAAATTGAAAGCTAAAGTTGTTACAAAAGATTCACTTCCATTCGAGTTTGTATCATCATAAATCCATAGTCTTGTTCTCGCAGCAGTGATGATGGGTTCATTACAAAAAATAACAAGTATTTAAAGACCACAAGGTAAAACATCCCTGTGGGAATTATCAAAACAGTTTACAAAAAATCTGGGAATAATCTCCCAAGTCTCTATTTATGACTTAAGCTAACCACCTAAAACAAAACTATAACACAAAAAGCATGCTCCAAACGGCTACAGCATGTCCAATTTTCCATTGAAATTTGTAGGTATCTATAGGTGGACAAGAATAGACAAGTTTAGATAATGTTTTATTGGTAAAATTAACAAAAATCTAAATTTTAAGACTAGCTACAGAATCTCACGATTTTGTAGCTGGTCTAATTTGAAAACAGAACCATTTTAAATCAATCCAAAACTAACAGAAATATATTCGAACTATTAAACAAATATTTAATTACTAATTGAAAAAAAAACAAATCGTTCATGCCAGAAGTAACCAAATCTTTATGCCAATTTGAAACAGACAGACATCGTGTTTAATTAACCGAATGGTAACAGGGATATATGCAACCTGTCAAACACTTTTTATTACCAATTCGGAGCAGAAAGAATCATTTTGATAATTCAAAACTGATGAAATCATTTTTGAATCAATCTCAAACGAAATAGACTATCACTGATCAAGCAAATCTTTCATATTCATTCAATACAAGCGCAATATCTCATGTCGACTCAGAACTTAACAAAATCGTTTTTAAATACAAAATTAACAGAGTCGTTTTTTCAAATCAATAGATTACATTGTATTTATCAAACCAATATTTGATATTAATGCATCGCATACATAAAAGACTATGCTAATTCAAACATACAGAATCATTTCTAATCAAACCAAACAGAACCGAATCAAGTCAACTCAGAGTCGACACAATCCAAGAACAACAAAATCATATCAATCTAGAACATAGCTATACTAGATTTTAGCAAACAAATCTTCTGTACAGATCGAATGCAATCATAATCCAAAACGAAAATAATCATTCAAAACAAAACATAATCATTTATTGAATCTATTCAAACAGAACTAAACGAAAGCAAACCCAATCGGTCATACTAATTCAAACCAACTCATAAAACAAAATCGATGTTGAAATACATACCTGGGCAGTAAGAAAATGATTCAATCATCATAACTTTGAATTGACAAAGGCCGTTGTCGCCTCGAAATTTCTGAAGACAATTGAACTGGTGGTTTTTTGTTTCTTCTCGTTGGCTTGCAGCCTGTCGTTCTCCTTTGATAGCACAATAACTCGTTCCTCTAATGATTTAATCTTATATTGGAACAGGGGAACATCCGTGTAGTAACGTTCAAGCTAGGAATTTCATTGGGTACACGGTGATGGATCGGGCCTTGGCATTAAAAATGAGGGTTCTTTCAAGTTACCAGGGGTGTCACTTTGAAGCTTAATCCCCAGGAAATTAGGGTCATTCTTGAGGCACGGAGGTAAGTTGGAAACATAGTCATAGGGTTCCATAGAGAAAAGGCCATGAGAGTAAGGGTATTCCTCGGCTAGGAAATGTTCAATCTCAGAGTCTAAATCCTCACTCAAGACGATAGGCTTTTGGTCAGTGCTCTGCTTGGGCTTGTTCCGAGCACATCTCGATATCCATCATGCATTTTTCTTTCCCTTATTGTTGACAACAGTATCACCTTTGCCTTTCTTTATCACGAGCCTCTTGATGGCCTTAGTATTATCTTTAGCACACATGTCGGCCATGGTATCGGTTAGGTCCATGTCGAGGCAATTCGAGGGTTTGACAGGGGGTAAAAGGGTAGGAGGTGGCATGGTTGGCTTAACCAGTGTTTCAGTGACCACAGATTTATCCATTAGAACACACTCGGGGGTGGAAAAGCCATTCCTTGATAGGAAAGCTTGCCAACAGTCACCACTAAGGCTTAAATGATGAATGATGATGACTTTGATCAAGCAGTGATGGAAAAGGCTTCTATCATCCTTCTCACGCTTAAATCTTTTGGACATTTTGTAAAGACTGCGTAGGAGATAGTGGGGCATGTTCAGAGGGTATTCTATAAAATTCATTAATAACTGAAGATGATACAGAAATACCAAACCATAACGACCTTCACAAGTCACAAACTGCTTAACAATTGCCAATATATCATGCCACCTGGGTTTGAGGGTAGTGAAAAGCATACCTCTATCACAACTAACAATCTTCCTTGATGTGAATAGGAGCAGCCATGACACCTCGTCTACTTTGGATTTCTTAAACCACCTTTGCCCTATAGCTGGTAAGCCTGTAGCTGAGCTGAGGAATTCCTCATTTAGCTCGAGTTGTATATCTCTGACCTTAGCCCTGCATCCGTCGAAGGTGAGGGTGAACTGTTGGGCTATCGAAAGGTTGAAACCCTCAAATCTTTGGATAAACACTAGCCAGCCACTATTTTCCAAATCCTCACGAGCATTGTCGAATAGCAGGAGTGTTTGGCTACCATTAGGCTCTATGCGCACCACAGGTGTCGTAGGCAAGGGCACACAGTGATCCAGGTAAATGGGCAAGGGTTTGGATAGGGTAAACGCAGGATTGAAAGCTTAGGGATTTCTCCAAAACCAACAGAGGTGACCCGGGATAGAAGGCAGACATTAATGCCTAAGTGTGTGAAGGTGGTGGAATGAAATCAACCCATGCAAAACAGTCATATCCAAATGTACAATCGACGGTGCATATGGTGATTCAAATCACTATTGGTATATGTTAAAAACAATGCCATTCAAACAATTAATGTAAACTATGGTAAGTCAACCCAAATATTTGTGCAAGCAATAGTGTTTGCATAGTCTTATAATCAAAACAATGTTTCGAATAAGGATTTGACCATAAAACTTATGCATTGTATTAAACTATTGAATTAAGGGTCTAATCACCATGTTAATGCATTGTTATGAACTCATTGAATTCGATCAAAAGCAATAGAACATCAAACCACCATTGAATCAAATATTCAATCATAATCATTCGAATACCATCACAGTCTCATAAAAATGAAATCATATTAACAACAAAAAAATGTCAAATGAGTAAAGGTTTTGGTGTCTTGCTAACTGTGAAACCATAATTAAATTGGAAATGCAATGAACACATAGACAAGAGTGACCATAATAATCCAGTGACGATTTTAAAGCCATTGACGTGACTTTGAAATCAAAGTTTTCACGCTTGCAGTCGTGAAAACGAGAACAAAGGCAGGTGTGCAAATGCACAAAATAATTGTTGTTTTATTCAAAGATTATGATTAAAATCAAGGGTTCCAGAACACTTGTGTAGGCATCTTATAAGGATAGGATAAAAATGTGAAATGGCTTCCAACAGAACAGTAAGATGTTTTCGCATAAAATTGTGATTAATGTGCTTGTTTTTCAAGAATTATTGAAGGCAGGTGACGAAGAATAGGAGTCTGAAAAAAGACCTGACCGAGGACGAAGGTCAAGATTTCTGAAGTGGCTGAATGAGAAAGTCATGATAGGTGTTTCTGAGAAATAACACCGAGGATGGGGTTCCTTTAAGGGGGAGGGAATTGTAACACCCTGTTTCCCCTAGCTTGTAATTAATCATAAAATAGGATTACCATGCTAAGGTATGTGGACGATGTAAATGTATTATTGTTAAATTTCCCATAACTGATTATTGGGGGGTGAGGCCTTGAAGTATGAGCCATGATACATATAGAGGAAATAAATAATTTAATGATGGAAAGGACTGGTGGTTGAATAATCAACCACCCTCATGAATGGAAAAATGGGTTATCAGCCCAAAGTACCATAGAAAACTGTAGACCTAAGTTTCCTTCTGATAGAAGGAACATGATAGGTCAGAAATCTTCCTAAAGAAGGAAGGTAAGATAACAAAAAGAGAGGAGACGTGAGACAAGAGAACAAGCTCGTAAAGGATATGCACGAACCAAAGAAAATACAAAGGAAAAGAGAATGTAGAGAACATGACCCGAAGAACCAAAATGTGAGATTGATGTTGAGAAAGCATATGATAAACCTCACGGGGTTGTTGTGATAGAGAGAGTGTCTTTGAGAAATGGCATAAAATATCTAATGATATCATGGCTTGGCACGGGGTTGGCCAGAGTGCTAAGAATGAATGCCTCTGAGCCTATGGTTGGGTGGAAAGGAACACACCCATAGTCAGTTAGTTGGTCACAACCTGTAATAGATAAGTATTCTCAAACTCGGTGTAATTGAGTTGTAACTATGTAATAAAGTTGGATATCATGTGAATGACTCAGGGATGTGCATGTTTTTGTAATGGTTATATTGTATCTCTTTATTCTTATTTAAATTGTGTATTTAAGAAAGTATGGAATTGTCTGATTTGTACACGTAAATGCCCAAGCCTTGTGGTGGCTTAAGTTAAAATAAGTGGACTGTGAGTTCTTCAACCTTGGGAACAATTTTCACGTGTGCACGTTGACACTCCTAGTTTCCCTAAATATCTAGAAGGACGAAGTCTGTTAAGCTCAGGAGAGGTAGTACAGGTATGCATAGAGTCTTTATGAGGTGGGACGAGGCTGAGAAATTCTTAAGATCCAGAGTTTGGTCAACGAGTTCAGGGGTGCGTTGGAGATATTTACAAATATCAAGCTCAGGAGGAAGATCATAAAGCGTGCATCGGCGCCTAAGTATTTCAGAGAAAAATAAGCTTGGTAGGAGCCGAAGTCCTTCACAATCATTGGATTGGGAGAAGAAATGTGAGAGTCAATCCCTTTAGTCCTTTAGACTTGGCAGGTCTGACAAATGAGGAATTTTCTTTGTTAAAGAGGTGAATCCTTCGAAGTCCCGAAGTCCCAAATTTAATATGGTCCTTATATATGAGGATGCCCGGGAACAATCCCGACCATCTGATCTATGAGATCGAAGATTCGCTCTTCAGAGAGAATTGTGAGTTGGAGTGGAAAAAACCTATGATGTACGAAGTCATGAAAGGATATGGACAATGGATCTCTAGATCCTTCTGGTTCCTTCTCGACTATCCAATCTATGAGTTCGGATTTCATGCTTCAAGAGACTTGCAACTTGGAAGTGGTTGATACTTCCAAAATCCAAAGTCACGAAGTGATCTGTACCGTGGATATCTGGATCCTTTTGGGCCCCTCTCGAACATTCGATCTATGAGCTTGTAATTCGTGCTTCGAGAGAATTTTCATTTGGGAGTGGTCAAAACGTTTGAAGTTTGAAGTTGTGAAGAAACGAAGGTCATTGACTTGAGATGAGTCAGTCATCCTATCTATGAGTTGGGAGTTCAGGCTTCGGGAGAACTATGTGTTAGACAAGGGATAAGCCATTCATTGGATAGATTGATGGATGGACCTTCCCTACAAGATCTAGGAGCCTAGAGATGATATGAATGAGATAAATCCACATGGACGTCATGTGGCCCTCAACTAATGGACGTCGAAGAACTTTGAAAAGATGCAAGATCTAAACCAAGGGTCGGTTTAGCGCCTGGTAGCAGTCGTTAGAAATCTACAGGTAAGTTGAAGAGAATAAATCATCTCCGAGGGATGATTTGAGATGATATGTTTAAGGAAAAGAATAAATTATGATGCCCCTCCCCTTAAAAAGAGCAGTTAGGGGCCAGGGGTGTTACACTTAGATTTATCAACCCCACAAGCCTTGAGTTGCGACAACAAATCTTTATATTTGGTAAAAAAATGTTGGAAATTGTCGAAGGTTTTTTGAATCCAAATTAAGCAATTCCACCTCGAATATATGTCCCCTCATCTCATCCTAATTTCCAAAAATTCCTTCCATGGTGGTCCAAACTTCATTGGGGGTTTTACAGAAAGATATGCAAAAGAGGAACTCCAGAGAAATAAGACTGCAAATA